>BMAU01018352.1:0-266192 GCA_019973935.1 Trichonephila clavipes | reverse complement strand
GTAGTTGAGTAGAGAAGAGAGAGTGCGACTTTAATATTCTCTCACTTAAATAAAAATATATGAAATTTAAGGAATACTTGAAAAATTATTAAAGTCGAATATATATATATATATATACCGGTGGGCAAAAAGTCCGTAAAACTTCTTTAAAAATTCATAAAAATCCGAGAAATGAACGAAAAAAAAACTGTTTGCAGGATCAGCATTATGTCACGGGATTTTTTTAAGCTAGAAAAAAAAATAGCTCGAAAATCATCCGATAGGTTGCGCTGTTACAAGCGTCTGTGGTGTAAATATGCAAATTAGACGGGCTGTAAAAACCTTTGCTCAATGAATCCACATTCAGGAAAGAAAAGGAAAGGATTCCCGCCTGAGACACGTTAGCGTCCGGTCGCAACTTTCCTAGCGCCGAATACGATTTCCCAGGTCCAGGCCAGCGTACTGGTTGCGCCTTCCGGCACTGCTTTCAGCTCATCTGAGCTTCTTGCATAGGTTTTTTACCTAAGCGTTTCTACTGCCACTGTTCAATTTACGATGACGACTTTGGAACTGAACCAGACCACCGAACTGAATTACGGAACGGAGACTTTGCTTGACAAATCGATAATGAAATTCTGGACTAAACCGATCCTGCAGCCGGGACCGCCATGGATCAAACGCTACCTCCCTCCTGACCTGAACTCCTCAGCACTCCATCTGCTTACGGAAAAGACAATGCGTCACTCTTATTGACTACTACACCGCTGCATTAGAGCCCATGAAAGCCAGTCTGAGGAACCTACAAGGGAAAAAGACCACAGACGAACAAGACGCCATACTAACGGAGCACATTTTCAATGAACACCAACAGCGCATCTCTGACTACGAAAGACTCTTGACCTCACGGTAAGTGAGTTTTCCTCTCTAGGGAATTTGTGAAATTCCCGGCTGTGCAGTCCACCATACTCCGAATACTTCCCCAGTTAAAAATAGTAATCCAGATTTTCCCCCTATTGTCAAACTACGTCTAATAAGAGAAAGGAAACAGAAATTGGTTTTGTTCCCCTCCACCCGTAAACTATCCAAAAAATTTAAAAACTAACGAAAACCCTGCAACTAACTTTCGCATTGACCTTTACAAATCGATTTGACGGACTCGAAAAATCAGGAAACATTACTCCCGTAGCGGGAACTTCGACCGGTAATGCCTCGGCAACGAGCACCAATAAAAACACGACTACGATAGTACCCCGAGAATGAAAGAAAATTGCCACCCCCTGTATTCCTTAAAATCACGGAAGAATACCGTGCTCGATTAAAAGTTGTCACTAACTTTATGCCGAAACTTAGAAACAAAATGTCAGGAGAATATATTAAAATTGTGCTGCGATACGCACGATCAATTCGATATTTTAAATAACTTTCTGAACACCAAACAGATTTTGAATTCTACTTCTATAACCCCGGAAGCACCTTAGACCAATTAAAGTAGTGATAAAGGGTCTCCCAAAACGCTAAAACGCCCGAAATAAAAACAGGACCTCCTGGATCTGGGGATTCACCGTTGACAGGGTCTCCCCAACTTACCGGACGTATCACCAACGAACCCCTACCAGTTTTTCTAATAACTCTTCCAAGAAATATCGACAATGCAAAAATTTTTAAAGTAGATAAAATAGCTCCCATGACTGTAACAGTAGAAGGGTACGAAAACAAGGGAATTACACACAATGCTACAAATGTCAGAAATTTAATCATACGGCAAGCAATTGCCATATCAAACCCAGATGCCTGAAATGTGGGGGAGGCCCACCACCTCAAACGTCTGACTGTCGGATCCAGAGGGGTCGAAAACATGTACTGCATTAAAAAACTTACGGCCACATGGCCAACTACCCAAATGTCCGCTCTTCCCAAAACCACGTAAGGGTAAATTCGAAAACTCCAATTATTCCGGGCTTCATTGTGGGAAGTATTGTCAGGCCTAACCTGACTTTCGCTCAAGCCGCTAGGCAAGCGCGTGTAACAACTCAAGCCCCTGTTCCCCAACAGATGGCACCACGAGCCGGTCCGGTTCCCGCTACCTCTCAAACTCAGACCGCCCGACGACAAATTTCCCCAACCCCAGCCGATCAATACAACCAATGAATGCCTAAACTTAATCACGCAAACTTTAAAACCAGACTATACAACCCTTATCCCTATTAGTACAACAAATTACTCTAATGAGTTCAGCACAAAAACGCCCCAAACCCTCTAACTATCAAAAATCCAGAGAGGAACTTAAAAAAGAAATGTACGCCCTAGTAGAGGCACAATTAGATAAACACTTTAATGAGTAGACACCGAATGTGTGGGTTGAGTTTGTGTTCCTGGAACGCAAACGGTTTACTTAATAAAATATTTGAATTTAAATTGTTTGTAGAGAAGTACGACCCCGATATCATACTAGTGCAAGAAACTCATTTGAGACCCACCCACAACACAAACATTAAAAATTACTCCTGTTATCGAAATGACCGCATCACGGACGGCCCCGCTACCAGTGGTACGCTCATTTTTATTAAAAATTCTATTCCCTCACGTAACCCCCCACCCTAAACCACGTTGAAGCTACCACCGTCACAATTACTCCTGAATACTAATCATGTTATTACTAGCATATATATTCCCCTCGCTCTGATAATCGACTCTTCACTCTTGACCTCGAAACTATCCTTCAGATCAACAGTAACTGTGATTTTTGGCGATTTCAACGCCACACACAGCGAGTGGAATTGCTCACATAATCCCTACCAGAGGCACTCAACTAAAAACTTCGCAGAAACCACTAACCTGAAATTGCCTTCCCTGCCTCTCACACCAGATATGGATAAAACTCTGCAAATACCCTCGACTTCGCTCTTATAAGTAATTTCAACTTTCCCTATACTATTGAATCCATATCTGAACTTTCATCTGATCATAACCCAGTTATGATCAGCTTCAACTTAAACACTTCTATTCATAAAAACAACTCTAGAGCAATTACCACCTGTTGGTCTGCCTTTAAAAATTCACCTTAAAAATCATTTCCATCTATCCGACTACGCTAACATTAATAGTAAGCCTATTCTTGAAGAGAAAATAGCAAAAGTTCACTGATGCGGTTAGCTCCGCCCACAACCATGCGTCCGAACCAATCAAAAATACGCGACACAGCTACACCCACAGCACATCAAACAGATAATAACTCTAAAAAAACAGGGCCAGGAAATTGTATCAACGCACATTAAACCCGACATACAAAACTGAGGCAAATAGATTGCAAGCCATTCTCAAAAAGAAATTAAAAATCCACAACCAAAACACCTGGCAACCAAGCTAGCTTCACTCGAACCTCAGGATAATAGTCTCTGGCAAATGCAAAAACACTTTCGTAAGAAACGCTCAAATATTCCAAATTTAACCAGCTCTTCTGGCATCGCTAGCACCGATGAACAGATGGCAAATTTAATTGCAAACACTTTTACCGACAACTTCACTGAAAATAAAGACCAGGGAACTACACTACCAACATTGACTCTGACGTCACTAACACGATCAGGACTTTTTCTTCTCCACTCCCTAGCACTCCTACACCCCCCACTAACCCGGTCGAAATCTCTGGATTACGTTGGAACTCTAAAAATAATAAAGCACCTGGTTTCGACAACGTAACGAATAAAATGATCAAAAACTTCCCCATCAAGGTTCTACTAATCCTAACTTACAATTATTAATAAAATACTGCTCCTACATCACTTTCCAAAAAACTGGAAAACAGCGATCGTCTTTCCCATCCACAATGCGGGGAAAGACAAAAACCTTCCTGACTCATACAGACCAATATCTCTATTATCAACATTAAGTAAGATTGCGGAGCACGTAATTTTGAACAGGATTCACAATCATATCTATAATTCTAACTTTTCTCAATCCGAATCAGTATGGATTTACTAAAACTCTCAACTTATCATCCGCTACTCAGACTCACGGAAAGGATTTCAACTGGATTCCAGAATGGCTACACCACTGGTGCGGTATTTCTGGATATCCAGAAGGCTTTCGACCGTGTATGGGTAGACGGACTCGTTTATAAACTTATAACTAACAACTTTCCTCCTGCAATCATTCACATTTTATATTCCCTACTAACCTATAGAAATTATCGCGTCAGAGTCAACGACACTCTCTCAGAAACACATCACGTGAACATAGAGTAACTCAGGGCTCATTACTGGGCCCCGTTTTATTCAACATCTTTGTAAATGACATACCCTCACATCCAAGCACCATGATCAACCTCTACACCGATGACACGGCAATCTCGGCTACAAACAAAAAAACACTAACTTTGTCACTAGAGCACTAAACAAACACCTGGCCCTACTCGAAGATTACTTCAACAAATGGAAAATAAAAATTAACGTGGATAAAACCGTTGCGGTTTTATTCACGAAGCGACGTAATCCAGTTACACCTCCCACTTTATATTTCCACACCGATACGTTGGTCTCAAACCACTAAATATCTCGGAATTATATTTGATAAAAACCTACCTGGAAACCCCATATTATTTACGCAAGAGATAAATTCCGGAAAGCAATTAAATTAATTTATCCCCTAATAAACCGGAATTCTAATGTTTACCTATATAATTTACTTCTCTACACAGCCGTTCTGCGTCCCATTCTAACCTACGCAAGTCCTGTTTGGGGTTATGCAGCGAATGCAAATATCAAAAATTCTTGAAACTGCCCAAAATTCTATAGTCAGATGCATCGTAAAAGCATGCATGTATATGAAAAATGCCAATATTTACAAAGCCACCAAGATTCCCCCTTCAAAAGCACATTCAGGATCTAGCAAAAATTTCTTTGATAATCTCCCTACCATTAATAATTCAAATACCTTAAATATGGAAAATTACACGCCAATGGATCATCACCGTAGACCGAGAAGAATACTGCTAGATTCCTACAATCCCCCTAGCATTGCGACCCCTCATTCATCTGATGATGAATGAACCCCTTAGTAAAATTTAATTAAGAAAATCTCCTGCTAAACTCTTTTTGTTATCTTATTCATCTCATCTATATTTACACTCGCTGCACCCCATCAGGCAAAAATTTTAACTTTTTCTACCAGTAATCCTATTCAATTGCGAACACTACTGCACAGCCAATAGAGAGGTTCTCTCACTTACAGATTCCACCAACCAGAATGCTCCATCTTGTACAACTGTACTGCGCTGAGAACCCCACCTTCGACGACGGGAATTCATCAATCTTCTGCTCGCCTGCCTCTCCAGTGATGACGTCACCTCCTCTTCCTGCACCATAAATCTCTTCGACGGAAACCAACAACTAAAAGAAACACGGCTCCTCGTGAGCCGCTGCGCACAAGTGGACTCGCTCCCTGCAAACTACATGATTTACGACTCAACTAAAGTGCAACAAGGACTTACATTTTCGGACTATCCAAAATCAACAGACTCCAATAGACTAATTACATTATGAACTGAACTACTCGTCAATATTTTGTGCAAACTCAGAAGATCTGTAACAATATTTCATGCTATTTTTATATTTACTATGATGCCTATGTAACTTCCATATTCAACTCTAATGAACGTATACCTTAAGATATGGGACGGAGGGTTATCTAATAACCCAGTTTCCCAATGACCCCCCAGCTCGTCGAATCCACATTAATTTCCCCATTACATACAGTGAATGTGAACAAGGATGCTCAGTGCGCCGAATAAAGCTTTGTTGGTGAAGTTAATTACATGAACGAGGAATCAACGACCATTGCCTTGCGTAAATTCAGAGTTCAGAAAAATGTCCTTTAACACCTGCAAAGTCTCTTAAAGTTTGTTAAACGTTTTGAGAAACTGGAAAGTTGGAGGATCGAGCACGAGCCGGACGACCATGCTTGAAAGAAGCATGCACCCTGCATTGCTGTCGAAATGGAAGCGATTGCTTCGAAGCAGCTTCAGGTACCAACAGTGCTCGTGAAGCTGCCAGACGATGGGCTTACCACCATCATCTGTCCGCAATATTTTTTCGTCGAATCCTCCAGCTGTACCCATACAAATTGCAATCGTGCCATGAACTTTTGCCAGCAGATACCGCACAGAGGGGAAGCATTTGTGAAGTGGGCCTTCTCTAAAATGGAACAGGATCCCACTTGGGTTTTTAACATCTTGTGGACAGATGAGAAGCTCATTTCTCGCTTCATGATGACATTAACAACCATAACTGTCGCATTTGAGTGACCTCTAATCCCCGTGAGTACACACAGAACCCATTGCATTCCCCAAAAGGGACAGCATGGTGTGGTTTCACGGTTCATTTATCATAGGACCCTTCTTATTTGAAACGCAGTGCCCAGTAAATGGATGGATAACGGAAACGGTAAATGCTCAGCGTTATCTAACGCTTCTGTGAGAGGCTGTCGTGCCATGTTTAATTCAACGAGGTCAGATTGCGAATGTCACGTTCATGCAGGATGGAGCAACCAGTCACACTGCTAACCCGGTTAAGGCATTCCTGATACAGACGTTCGGGGAAGACAGAATCGTTAGCAGGCGCTGCAGGTACCCATGGCCTCCTCGGTCTCCAGATTTAACACCGGCAGACTTCTGGTTGTGGGGATATTTGAAATCTCGCGTTTATCTATCCGGTCCATCAAGTCTGTCGGAACTGAAAGATGCGATTCGCAGAGAAGTATCCTCCATACATCCGGACGTGTTGCACTCTACCGTTGCTGGATTTGTCACTCGCCTGGAATGTCTTTTCCCCTGTGGTGGTGGTCATGTGGTGTAATAAAGTTGTTAAAGTTTTCTGTTCATTATGTATGCATTGTTTCTTTGATTTGCGTACATCAGCGCCACCTACCGGATGATTTTTCAAATTATTATTTTTCTAGCTTAAAAAAATCCCGTGACATACTAATGCTAATCCTGCAAACCGTTTCTTTTTCGTTCATTTCTCCGGATTTTATGAATTCTTAGTTTTTACGTACTTTTTGCCCACCGGTATATATTTATATATATATATATATATATATATATATATATATATATATACTATTAAAAATTAATCTAATGATAATTTTAAATATCAAAGAATTATTCGTATTTATGGTAAATTTATGTTTTTCAACTGAGTATGTGAGACACGCATAAATATCTTTTTCGAAATGCCAATGCAGAATTTTAGTGGAGCCAATACAAAATTCCTAGTTTTGCATGGTTAAGATTATAAAAAATGTGTCCAAATTTTAATAACCTTTTCTTCAGTCAACCACTAATGGAACATGAATGATGAGGATTATGCATAAATATATATTTTTTAACTTGAATTTAAAAAGGATCTTTATATTTATTTATATGCACAAATGTTAACTGTAAATTTGTAAAGATGCTTTTAAATACTCTTTATTTGAAGATTCAAGTTAAAAAAATATAAAGTTAAAGTTATCTTTGAATGAAATTATATCAGACATTCAAAATTCAAATATAATTTGTTATCTGAACAATACAAAACAAGGGATTCTATGTAAGATGCCCTGAATATCTGGCTTTAAAATTATGAAAAACTAAAAGATTTAAATAGGTTTTTTTTTAACAATAAATATAAATTTTGAAAATAATGTAATACAGAAGCTTAAAAATTATTCATGTTTAGAAGTGTCCGAAATTTTAAAAAGATTTTTTAAATTTTGAACCATTTTTTATTTTTTTGACACAACAAAATCATTTTTTAAAAAATCCCTGAAAGTATTGATTAAAAATAAAAAAACGAAACAGTAAATTATCCTCAATTATTTAATATATAATTTGAATTTATAAATACTACAGATATTTTTAAAAACTTAGACATACATTATAAAAACTTAATTCCATTTGAGAATTTTAAGGTAAAGTAAAAAATTGAGAATTCTCAACTGGTTGACTTGCAATTTATTTCCGTACACTTTAGGGTTTTAAGAAATTCTTCCCAGATTTTACGATTCCTAAGAAACCGGTCTCCCCGTGACCATAAAATTTCCCCTCAATGCCCATTGTGTCTCCCGACCGTCTCTAATTATCTTTCAAGATCGTAAACCTTTAAAGGGGGAAAAGAATTCGGAAAAATACCACCTTACCGGTTTTGAACACATTACTTGAAGGGGAAAAAATCTGTTTGGTTCATCTTTTTGGTTCATCAAAAAATCTGTTTGTCCCCGGCCTTAGGAAAAATTCAGTGTGTCCGTTTTCGAAGCCTCTCTAGTAGAGCGGAAAAATCCGTGCTTTCCAGTTGGAGGGTTAATATCTTTTTAACTAATTAGAACAAAACGGATTCCCTCGGAACATTCCCAAATTTTGGTACTTTCGGTGAGTTTCTGCGTCTGTGGTTCGTGAGAAGATAAGGTATCATAGATAGATAGATACGTTTGTTTAACTTCGGATTTTTAATAGTGTAGATAAGTATAATCATTAAAACCTATAAGTAATATAATTGCATTAAACATCCAAATATAAATTATTTACACTATTTTACACAAAATTCGTAACAATATGAATATTACAAATTTCTCTTAACAGTATGGATCATTTTTAAAAGAGAATTCTTGAACAAATTATAATGGAAACCAATCGATTTTTTAATTTAGATTTATGCTTCATTGAAATTTTTTTACCTTTTTATGAGAGAGTTCAGCGCGATGTGTTTCATTATTTTTTTATTTTAAAATACTTCTATCTTTCCACAAATAAAAAAAGCTTAAATAATATAAGCTAATTATTCATGTTAAGAAATCTTAAGTAAAAGAACCTAACTTGAGTGTATATTCGATAAAAACCACCTATTTTTAAATGAGGGAAATTCAATTACAAATTAATTAAATAAAATTATGTTTGAGTAAATTATCAAGATAAGCACTTAATGTCCAATATTTTTATTGTTTCATATAAAAATCTAGTTTATTTTACATCACATATTTAAGGTAAAATTTGTGTCAATGTCACCAATATGTAACGAGTTTCTTATACCCCTTCTTGTTTCAATCTCCAGGCTCCATCCTGTTATACGTCACTGATTCGTATCACTAATAATTTAAATGGAATGCATTTTATTGTCTGTTTACTAACTTTCGTGTAGCAAAATATTAATAAATATTCTTCACATCACTGATTAGGATATAAAGTATTAAAATTTAAAAATTTCAACTTTATAAAATTAATTATATTAAACTAATTGCTGTATTCTCTAACAGTCTAATATGTAAAATACGAAAACTTCAATTAAAAATACTGTGTTCGAATGCCACAAGAATTGGTAGAATGTTGTAAAACATTTTTTTCAACAAAATTTCTAATTTTTTCTTTCAGTTAGAGATTAAATATAAATTTTGAAAAACCAGTCTGGCATCAATTGGCCAGACTTCAGTGCTTAGTTCAACAATGAAAGAAAAAAATATCGCACTTTAAAAGTCATTTATTGAAAAAAGCTCCACTAAATAGAAAAGCATGCTTAATTTTAGTTGTTTTTATATATAATTTAGAAAATTTCGAAGTTTGATTAAAAATTTAAAAAAAAAAAAGCAAAATTTCTGAAAAAAATATTAGATAAATAAGTAGTAAATATGAAAAAAACACCTTTTTTATACCGACCCATATTGAATCACAAAAACATATTGCAACATCAAATATAAAGTTTAAATATTTTTAGCAATTTACACAATGCAAATTGTTTTCTGAGCTAAAAAATTTTAATTTATCACTCATTTAGAAATACACAAAACACTAGTTGAATATTAGAAGTTTGTACATAAATATTGATTCATCAATATCATTATTTTTAAATTCAAGATTAAAAAAAAAAAAATTTAAATAAGTTACATAAAAATAAATTTTAAATAAATTACATAAAAATAAATTTTAAATAAGTAACATAAAAAAATTCATAAGTCAATTCCTACTAAGAAACAACGAAGAAAAAAAAAAATTTTATATTAACTACTTTTTATCAAATAATTTCAATTAATATAAATATGTATATACATATATCAGAATCATAATATTAAGTAGCAATTAATTTCTATGAATTACAATAAAACTATTGTATTGTCATCCAAAATAATCATGTGTATACAATTTCAGCTCCACTGAATGCTTTAAAATGTGAAAAAAAAGTATTTTTAAAGTTTTGACCCAAGTTGCACAAAAATTAAGGGCAACGTGATTGTATCTGTAATTCTTTAAATAATTACTTTGTCAGTTAATTTTAATTAACTATAATTAAATTGTAGCATTGTGTATACAAAATTTCAGCTTAATTGAGCTATTTATAATGTATTTTATTAACGATTGAAAATTTGAACAAGAAAATATATGTGAGAGTGACTTAATGGTAGGAATTGAAAATAGCAAATCTGGCATCAACTGGTCAAATTTCAATGCTCAGTTCAACGATAAAATGAAAAAAATTTCACTTTATAATTATTAGTTTAAAAAATTTCACTAAATTGAAAAATGTTTTTAATTTTAGTTAAAATTTACATTATGCAGATATTTTCAGGACTATTACAAATCACACAAGCTGCAATTAGTGTAGATACCACAAGCACTAGAATAAATTTTACTGACTAGTAATTAAACGTGAAAACATCAAAAACAAAATTTAAACGTTTTTTATTCAATTTACACATTATGAAAACTGCTCGAGCTAAAAATGTTAAAAAATCTTGCTCGATTAGAAATACAAAAACAAATTGATAAATTCATGTTTACGTATTGTATGATTCACTTTTCGTTTAAACAATAAAATGAAAAGTAATATAACTCAACGTTTCTAACCAACATTTAGAAGTTTTCTTTTAAAAAGAATCTGAAAATTTATAAAAATGTAAAAAAGTTATTAAATTGCCGATACTTGGGTTAAAAATAAGTACACATTTAAAAAAAATCAATGAAATCCATTCAAAGATTAGAGATTAGGATTAAATTCGTTTCTTACGCATTATGAAGCATGAAATTATTTGTTAAAGTTTAAAATTTTAAATAGTTCAGTTGTTAAAGATTTTTTTCTCCATCGTTCTCCATATTTTTTTCTCCAAAATTATTTGTCCAACCTAGGTTGGACAAAAGAAAATTATTTTTTTCACAAAAGTCTTACATAGTTCAGGTAATCAGAACATTTAGAACCACAATTCACGCAGTCAGAAGGATAGCAGCGTCTTGCATCAAAGCAATCATCTACAGCTTTTTCTGTTTCGTCCGATATAGGCCAGTCTTCTAATACCGCAATGCCTGCAACCGAATAACATTTGTCAAAACATTCTATCTCTTTTTCGGTGAAAGAAAAATCGTCATCAATGACATTAAATCTCTCTTTAAAAATCCATCAAATATTTACCAGCAGCGCTTTTCTGCAATTCACCCTGCTTCGAGTTGGACATATACTTTTCTATAAATTCATAGCAAAATAATTGCAGTTCGTCGTAGACTTCTTCAGTTTCGAAAACATCCCAAAACATTCTATCACGCAAGACATCAAGCAAAAATCAGCAATGTAAAGCATTCGGAAGCATTTATATTTCTGAAAAAATGGAAAATGGATTCTTTTAAGAAAGCGGTCGCTAAAACAAAATTAAAGTGTGTTGGCTCACGCTCATCCCATAGCTTTATACATTGAGAGATAATGAGTTTGGCACATGCTTTTTCCGATAAATGAAACATTTCTTCATTTGCTTTCAGTATGTTTTCATTTTCTCCAGAAAATAAAAATGCACCAAGTTCCAGATTTACAAGTTCTACTCCAGCATATTTCCCATTATACCTCTTTGCTAATTCTATTCTTATATCTTGAGAAATACCAGCTGCATGCAAAGATTTTAGTAGCATGTATCGCTTGAAGCTAGCATAATCACAGGAAATTCTTTATCATCTGTTTTGACTGGCATTGCAATTCAATTTCACAATGAAATGTTTTGAATTTAAAGGCTCCTTTCGTCTGAAATATCACAAAAGCTCGAAATTTTGTTAAGTTTTCTTTTTTTAATTCAAGTAATACTGAAGAGACGGCTATGAAGATCAATTTAAAATATTATATTTTACTCTGCAGAACTTACGGTTAAAATAAATGCAAACACTGTTGAATCTCTTGCTTAAGAAAGCTTCAAAACGATAAGAGCTCCCTCTATTGGGAGGGGAGACTTGGCAATCTAAAAAGACCCCAAACCAATCACACAACACTGAGTAGTCTAACATTTTTCAATTTCATTCTGGTTCTTGTCGTGATAGAGTTCAGACGCGTCCCCTCTTCTTCGAGCGTTCGCCCCGAGTTCAATCTGGATCTTTTAGCATCCGCTTTTTCGTTCATCCTGTGTCACATTTTGGCCTTGTTCCTTCCAATATAACCGATCGAGGTTATTGCTAGGGATTAATTTTTAAATTTTTCCGATTATTTTTTAGTTTGTTTCTGCACGTGGTCGTGTTAGGCCTCGTTGCGTTTCCTGTTTAGATTGGATTACCATGGATATGTCCGCTTCCAGGACAGATGTGGCTTCATCAGTGGAGGTAAGTGACTTATTCACTCTTGATCCCATGTCGTTTGATGTTATGGCAGCGACGGAGTTCATTGATAATTGTACCACGTGCGCCGAGTCCGAGGATTTGTGCGGTGTTCTCGATGAGATACTCTTCACCCTCGAAGACGTCGACGCAGAAGCACAAATCACGCCTGAGAGACTTAGGCTAGTCAACTTAGTTCAATGGGCAGCATTGAAATGCTCACGAAGGTCAATTAGGCTCCAAAATGCGGAGTTTAAAAAATACATTAGGGAGGTTGAGCTTTCTCGCCGCACCCCCACTGCAGCCTCACCCGCTTCGCAGCAGAAGCGGCCACTAGCGAAACGCCAGCCCGCATCGCCTCAGAAAGACGTTCCGTCGAAGAAGCAGGCAAAGTCGGAGCGAAAGCTCCCACGCACATCCACCTCCCCTCGCCATATCGAAGACTCGTCTTCTATGGAGGAAGGGGAATCGTCAGCCGAAGAGAGCTCGGTAGAGATCGATTCAGCGAAATCAGCTAAGTCGGTGATCGCGCAAAGCAGCCCGGCGGCGAAAGCCGCCGAGAGCGCTAGCGCTCCCGAACCAAGTCAGAAAGATGACGGCTTTACTTCGGTAGGCCGTAATGGAAAACGCATTGCTCCCATTGTGATTGATGCACAGAGCAATGCAACCGAGCTCCTTACATAGATAGGGAACTTGTGTAATAATACTTCACTAAAGGGGCGCTTTGAGAACGGGAAGCTCCGAGTCTTCCCAACTTCTGCCGAAGAGCACCGTATTATTCAAAAAGTTTGTCTCGGACAAAAAATGCGGTCACACACTTTTGAGATGGCCCACAATAAACAACTTAAAGTTGTTCTGCGAGGGTTACCCACCGACTACAACCAAGAAGAACTCATGTCAGAGTTAACTACACTTGGCTTTAAGCCCAACCATATTTCCTTGTTGAGAAACAGGAAAACCAACACCAACATGCCTCTATTTTTGGTAACCCTCCTAAGGAACCCTGAAAATAAGGGTATTTTCAACATTAAAAATATTGATTTTTTAGAGTTTCGGTTGAGCCGCTCAATAAATCCACCTTGCCCCCACAGTGCTATAGATGCCAGGAATTTTTCATCACTCTCGGTTTTGCACTAGAGCACCGAAGTGTTTGAAATGCTCAGGAGGCCATCTCACCTCTGAATGCACCAAGTCAGCCAAGGCCCCGGCTAAGTGTGCCAATTGCAGCGGACCGCACCCTGCAAACTTCTCGGGTTGCCCCAAAACCCCATCAACACCAAGACAACAAAATCAAAAGCGGCGAAAAACGTCTGGCAAGAGCGTGCGGCTGCGCGCAAGCAAAATAACAATCAATCCAAACCTTCCTTTGCGGAAGTTGTTAAAGGATCAAAAAACAACTCACTGGATGCCAAAGAAGTGATAACAAAAATGGCCCAGATGATGTCTCAGTGGGGAGATATGCTGTCCTTACTACAATCTAAACTTTAAATTAATATTCATCTGTTTTAGTTTAAATAATTCTCTCAGGTTTTTTAGCTGGAATGCTAATATTTTTGTTAATTTATTCAGTAAATATTTTATTATTTGTACTTCTATCGACCCCGACGTAATCGGGAATACAGAAACGCTTTTCGTCCTTTTTGGACTCTATTAGCATTCCGATCTACATTTGTCACGCGAGTGACCGCACAAACACAAAATACGACAAAAACACGTTTTCACACTCTGCTTACAACATTTCCTTCGCTGCCTTGCACTGCATCTTTTGATACTGGGTTCTTGTGTGCTTAGTCACTGCTTTGATTTACTGCTTTCAGCCGTCCCGACTGCCTTCCTGCGTTCTTCCCCTCCCCCCGCCGGCGCTCTGCATCGATAGAGCGTTTCGAGTTTCGGGGAACGTCCTCCCTCCCCGTTCTGCCGGGGAGTCTTCTTGATTAGATCCATTTTCTTTCATACGGTTTTTCATTTCCTCCCATCCTTCTGGGAAAAGGCGCTGTCGCGCCGTCGCCCGCGTTCCATCTAATTTTAGTTTAGTAGAGTAGTCTAAGAATTGCAGATTCTTGTCTGTTGTCAAGGCCAATCAATTATTTCTTCAATAGACAAGAGTAACAGCTAAAATTCGAGAAAGATTCCAAAAGTTGCAGAATCTAGTGCAAAATATGCTTTTTTAAGTTTTGAAGTGATATTGAGTACGGACAAACTTAACTTAGATCAAGCTCCTCAAGACATTAATAAAGAAGAATTCCAACTTGAGCGCGTACATCTACAAGCTTTCGTAGCTATAACAGGCCCAGGCTGTAAAACAGAACTAATTAGATCTGACTCTCTCACTTTATTAAAATATATTGTTGGGTCCAAAATTGAAGATAGTTTATCAAATATTGTCACAATGTTGAGAATTTTATTAGCATCTGTCAGCAGTAATGCCAGTTGCGAGAGAAGCTTCTCTTAGCTAAAATTAATCAAAAACTATCTCAGATTGACCATGTCCATGTTAATGCTAACAAATTTAGCTATTCTGGCAATTGAACATGACATACATATTGATATTGACAATTGTATAAAAGATTTTGCTATGAAAAAAACACGAATAGTGCATTTTTAATCCATAAAAAAAATTTTAAGCTTTTTTTTTTACTTTTAGTAATTTTCTTGACTATTAATTAAAATACAGAGGCGGCAGATTTTCGATCAGCCCCAGGCAGCGAAATTCGAAGCTATGCCACTGGTTTTATGCTAACACTAAATAACTAATCTTTATAAAACTGTTCTTGCATATAAAATTGTGTTTTTGGAAGATGTATTCAAGCAAAGAAATCAAGTAATGATGCGTATTAATTAACATGAAAGTTCTACAAAAGTCCATTGATATATATACAGTGGTGCACACAAGGGGGGAGGGTCCTGGGGATTCGGACTTCCCCAAAGCCCTTGATTTTTTTTCGATTGATTATAATTCTAAGTATATAGTTAGTCAACTTTAATTAAGTATTTGTTATTAATGATTAATTTTATTAATTAATGCTAATTTATTGAATAATTAATTTTTTACTGTGTTTTGTTCCCGAAAATCTACAAAATCAAAAGGATTATGATGCAAGAATGGTGAACTTTCGACTCCGGACCCCTCCCTCCCCCTTGAAAAATTTCTGTGTACGCTACTGTGTGTATATGTTTATAAAATATAGACAAAAGTCTTAAAATTAGCTGATATAAAACAATATATTTACAAAAATATTAAAAATAGATTTTATTAATCTGAACACATTATTTTCACTGTCTCCTTTGTGAAGAAAAGGAAATAATAAACATATCTTTTGATTTTACCTTAGTATGATAAAAATATTTGTACATTTTTTTAAGTCTCAAGGGAAAATACAAAATAAATCAAAAGCAAAATCAGAAGTACCGTTTGCAGTTTTAAAAAAAAATGAAGTACAATTGAAGAAATTGTGTGTGTTTGCTCATTTGAAATTTCGTCAACTCTCTGTCTTTGAAAAAAAGTGATTTCCTTAAGGGTCTTCATTTCAACCCTCTTTTTATTAGCAGGTCATAAAATAAGGAATGTTTTTCTGTTGGGGAACGTTGCAGAGGGAACCTTTCCTAGGAACATTTTCCCACGACGGTATTTTTACCAATAAAATGGACTTTGCCTGCTTTAGGAATAATTCGAATATTTCAACTGATTTTTTTTTCTAAAAACTTTGTTAGCGAGAAAAAATTTACTACGCGAGTAATTGTCTTACTCCAGTCTAATGTTTAAATGCATAAGTAGACACAGAGAAATTTTTCAATGTACATATATATTTAAAAAAAAGGAAAAATATTTTTTTTAGAAAAAAAATATTTAGATTTTTTAATGATACAAAAGGGAGAAGTCTGGAGAGCTGCAAGCGACTCTTAAAGCACAGAGTAAAAAAGCAAACCCACGCAAAATATTTAGCAGCTTGGATTTATGAATTTTATTGACATGATAATTTAATAATTCAACTAACAAACTGAAGCAGGGTGTGCACATAATTTTTTATGAATGGGGGGGAATTAAGTTTTTTTTCAAGGAAAAAGAGATAAAAGGTGCCGAGTCGTAATCTTTATGCTAAATATTAAAAATCTGAAAAGTGTATGAGTGTGTGGGGGGGAGAATTGAACCCCCTCCGTCCTTGCGAGTAGATATTCTGCTTCGAATCTAAAGGAATTCATGATACAAAAATGGGTGTTGTAGATTGCGGTAAAGCAGTGTTGCTCAAACTTGCAATATTTGCGACCCAATTTTCTGTCAGAATTTTCATCGCGTCCCTTTTCTTACAATAACAATGTATTGGATGTAATTATCATGTACACTTTAATGGTAAAATTGCGATACAATACGACTTTAATTATAAACCGTACTAATTATCAAGATAAATATTGTTTTATATATAATTTTGTATATGGCAAGCTCAAGGGAGTCACTAGTAATTACTAAACTTGTTTTCAATTGAATATTGATAAAAAAAATTAACTATCAAATACTTTGTGCAGTACTGATACATTTATAAGTATTGTGTATTATATCACTGTGAATGTGAATTTTTTTTTGTTACATAAGAATGTATTTTATTTTGTAATTATTTTAAATCAATATATATTTTAAATATTTTATTCTCCATTTTTCGCTATATGCTCACGCCCCTTTTTAAGAAGGGCTATCACGCCCTTCTAGGGGAGGGGGCATGCCCCACAGTTTGAGAAACGCTGCGATAAGGATTTTATTTTGAGTTTTGTGAACAATTTAATAACCGTATACATGAAACAAAATATTATTTAGGAAGAACAGCCAAGTGATTTATATAATAATTTGTCCAACAGCGAAACGAAGATTTGATAACTTAAATATAAAAATGAAAGGGACTAGACGGCTGTAGTTTTCTGTAATTTTAATTTTTTCTCCCTCCAATCTTTTGCGCCCTAGGCATGTGCCTAAGCGGAAAAGCGGCACTGAGATAACGTGACTCGTATTATTATATTCTCTACATCTCTTATAACTAATTCTAGCCTTCTTTTCGAGACAAACACTTTCTTTGGCAGATGAAGCTATGCACGCTTTCATTAGAGTTTTTGAGTTTGTCTACAGCCATACCTGTCGTATGTAGAATCTGATGGTAAATTGCTGATATACAGAAACAATTCTTTTCTATAACTTGATATATTAATGAATTGTTATGTAGATATGTGATAATGAGGTTTCATATCTGGTCATTGCTGTTTTGTTCCTTCTACAATGATTTCTATTCCATGTATAAATTGTTGTTTAGAGAACAATACGTCAGGATGGCACTGATTTCAGTTTCTATTCTTTTAAGCTCTGGTAGATTATTTTTTAAGGAATTTGTGCCAAAATTTGTAGTTTCGTGCTATTTCTGTCAATCAAACTTCCCTGCTTGTGTTCACCAAATCACTTTCATTAAAATATGGCTCAATAACTTTTCTTTCAATTTTGTCATCAGATTGACATTTTCTGCTAAGAATTGAAAGAATTTTTGTCGCCGTAGCTCTTTATGGAAATAAATATCATTTGACATTCACTAATTTATTGTGTCCACATAATTTAGGACACCATGCACCTCCATGGCTCCAAATGTTCAAATTCTTGTACCACGCATTAGTAAGTTCTTTTTGCCATATTGATGGTCCGTACTGTCGAATCCCCCAATTCCCACACGAATCTGATATAATACTTTAGTAATATAGAATTACTTACAGTTATTGATATCCTCAACTTAAAGAGAAAAGTACTTTAGTAATATAGAATTACTTACAGTTATTGATATCCTCAACTTAAAGAGAAGTACTTTAGTAATACTTCTCTTTAAGTTGAGGATGTCAATAACTATATAACTCAGTGTTTCTCAAACTTTCAATACTGGCGACCCAATTTCAATCATAATTTTTGTCTCGCCCCCCTGTACAACAATAATGTATTTCCTGCAATAAAAATGCACTTTGAGAAAGAGACGCTAAAGTGTTACAATACGATCTTAATTATAAACCGTACAAATTAATACGATAAATCAGTGTTTCTCAAACTGTGGGGCGCGATAACCCTACGAGGGGGGCGCGAGCATATCGAAAATAATAGATTTCAAAATAATTAATTTACTGGAATGAATTAAAACAAAATACTTTCAGACATAATAAAAAATGCACTTTTACTCTGATATAATTTGTAGGCGCGCGCACGCGATATTAATTCAACAAAAATAAAAACTTCTTCAATACCTAATGAGCTATCTTTGATTCTATAACCAAATAAAAAAACTTTTATTTTATTTGCTGTAATCTCATGATGATAAGATTTTTTTATTAAGCTTTCTGTTTAAACCTAACATACAACTCTTTCAGAGAAAAACAGATACCAGACACAGAATCGAAAAAATTTAGAAACATAAAAATTCATCATTGTCATTATTTTTGAAATACAGCTCATTATAGCTGTAATCTGTTTAACCTTCTAAGTTATTGGTACAGTTAGTTATGACCCCTCTCTTATGCGTTTGTTTCTCATTTAGGGAAGTTGTTAAGTAATGCATTTCTCTGTTACGCTTTTTTCCATGCAAAAGAGTTTTATGATATTTGGAAAACCATGGAGAGCACACACACTTCGAAGAATTACTTGGCCAAGACTTATTTTTACGAATATTCTGTACATATACAGCATAACGCGAAAAACGTTTTACACAATTTCATATAATCATAATGAATACACTTTTTACCCGGAAGTGGTTACGCGGGACGTACAAATTACGAAATCGTTAATTCTGGCAAAACTGTTTATTTGTTACCAAAGAAAAATTGAAAAGTCCTTGAAAGTAGGTAAGTAAACTTTCTCTTAATTAAATTATTCACTGGAATCACGATTTGTATCGTGTACAATAAAATAATTATATATATATATATATAAAGGATTAGTGTGACTCACAATAAACCCGCTCGACCGTATCGAGTAAAAGCCTGCTCTCGGTTAAAACATGTTGATTGATTGATTGATTGATTGAATATTAGCGTCGCACTGTTCAGCTACACGAGGGCTTTTGGCGACGGACCACTAAAACATGTTGAAGTCTTTTCGCTTTAAATATTAAAAATAATACAGTTATTCTTCATCGGAATTTTATAATATTGTTCATTATTTAACATCAACTATAAATGCTAATTCTGTGAGGCTTAAAGTTACCATTCGCTTAAAACTAATTATAATTTGAGCAACCATTTTAAAAAAAAATCGTTTTATATTTTTGTAAACATTGTCGAGCATTTGGTTTTGCACTCCTTACAATTCAGCTATTATATCAATAATGTTTTATTTTCTTGTAAATGAACTCGTGCAAAGAGCGAGCACTTCAGCCGGTATACTTTTAATGCATCAGTCCTGCTCAGAGTATTTTATAACTAATTAATTAATACTAAATTAAGAGCAAGTTTAATAAGTATTAACGACTTCCATGGGCTTGTCTTGCAAAGCAAAGTTTTTATAAGGAAAATGCTTATGATTAGAAATTCACCCTCTGAGTTCTTTTTCTATATTTAGCAGATATCTATATTTTGTTTTCTAAGCAGCCACCGCATTTTGCAGTATGTTCAATTTAAAAATTAGAGAAAGGAAAAATAACCTAATAATTATCCTATTATTTTATTTATTTATTTATTGCTTAAAAGTAGTATACAAAATTTTTAACACTTACGTTACTAATTTTTATTGTTTATAATTAAGATCGCCTATTGTAGCTTCAGCGTCAAAGTGCATTATTATTGCATTCAGTACATTATTAATTTATAAGGGGGGCGCGATAAAAATTGTGATCTAAAAGGGGGCGGTAGTATTGAAAGTTTGAGAAGCACTGCGATAAGTGTATTAAATTTTGTATATGTATCTTTTAAGTAATATATATTTTAAGAAAATTACTTAAAATATATATTACTTACTTATTATTATGTTATTTTTCTTTCTCTAATTTTTTAAATTGGAAGAGATCGCAAAATGGTATATTTAATTAAGGATTTATTTCTCCTTCAGCATTCGTTTCTCAAAGTACAAATGACATTAGAAAAATAGTCTAGTCTATTTTGCTCTCTACCATATCCATCACATTTGGCATTATAGGGAACGTTTGCGTTCGTCTGGGCAACCAATCGGACGTCTGCGCAAAACATGTAAAACCTCGTACAATTCCAGTCTCTCTCTCTCAGTCGACTCGAAACTTCTATAGCTACCGAATGTAGCTTGTGAATGTACATTTTTTAAATTTACACGTTAATTGTATAATTCACGATATTTAAGTATTTACGGCAGTAGATTAAAACAAAATCATACATACATTTTTAAGTCGTAAGCAAACATTCGACGATAATAAAGAATCAACAAGTACACAGACGAGCATGGTTCTGAAAATTAAATCAAGGAAATATTCTCAAAAATACTTAAATTTTGGGATTTACCACTACTGAAGTAAATGATGGGAAATAAAGCCCCAGCTCGTTATGTGTTAAAGCTTATAAATCTGAAGAACAACATGTGAAAGTTGTTTTTAAAACAATGTAAAATCATTTAGCCATGTTGGCAAAGAATTTAAAAAATATTTTCTTGATGAGGACAACTTGGTACCAAGTTACGAGTGAATTAGGAATCTATTTCAAGATACTCCAGAAAGGGTTCTCAACTTTCTCAGAAGAAATTTTCATACATTTCACATCCAGTGAAAACTTAAAAGGCAATTTTGTAATAAATTGCTCTTTGAATTTTGGGTAGAGGTGGATGATGAATTCTCTGTACTGAAAACAAAAGCACTTCGTATACTATTACCATTCTCAACATCCTACCTTTTGATGGGAGGCCGCCGGCCCCTGAGATACAGTTTTAATTTTTGCATTTGCCCTGTTTACAGGAAATAGGGATTACACAGGAATGTGGGGGCGTCTAGGTTCAACGGACCTTATGGCCGGCAAGGTTATGTTCTTGCGCTCCAATCAGGGTGGTAGATTTGACGGTAATGAATCCGTAGCGGATTCTTTTCGAGGTGATCTGGTCAACTTTAAAAGCTCGTGCACGACAATTCTCGGTCTTTTCCCCTCTTACGTCTGCCAGAAAAAACCTCCAGTCGGGAAGCGAACTCGCTGCCCGAGGTCACCCTCCGTCACTCCTATTCTCATCAGATAAGTACCACCCTTGTAAATTTTAACGTTTTTTTATCAATATGTTAATCAATAAATATAATTGTTACCACTATACGATCGGACTGTTAATTTAGTGTAATGTTAATTTGTCAATATAAACTTAACTAATTTTAATTTATGTCATGATGCGATGTTAACTTAAGAATCTGGGTGTACGA
Organism: Trichonephila clavipes; assembly: GCA_019973935.1. Classification (NCBI taxonomy): domain Eukaryota; kingdom Metazoa; phylum Arthropoda; class Arachnida; order Araneae; family Nephilidae; genus Trichonephila; species Trichonephila clavipes. Next base: position 244,262 of record BMAU01018352.1, on the reverse strand, counting down.
CAAATAAATTAAATGAACAAACTTGGGCATCGCATTATCTGGCGCCGTGGCCAGGATTGGAAATTTTTTTTCTTTGCACCATCTAGGGCCGTAACCAGTCGTCGGAATTTTTTTTTTCTTTTGCATCATCTGATGCCGTGAATTTTTTTTCTGTTCATAAACGAGATGATGGGTCACCGAATAATAATCCTACTTCATCTGTTAAACATGTAAAAATTTTTTTATTGTGTGCTATTGTGTTTTGATTGTATCTATTACTCAATTTTTCAAGTTGTGAAATTTTTTTCTTGTAGTTTTTTTTATTATTTAGATACTTGGGGATGTGCAATCGGAAAGAAAAAAAAGGTGCAAGATGTCACAGGTACTGGTGCTCTTTTTTCTTTTATATTGATGTGAATTTTTTTTCATACATGTATTTACGTGAGAGTCGATTGGTTAAAGGTTTTAGTTAATTTTCCGAGATTATGAATTTTCTCTTACCCTGCACAAGTGCTTGAATTCAGTTGTTTTAGTTAGAATTTAATTGTTTCTGTTGCAATTTAATCTCGTTAGAAATTTTGTCTTAATTTTTTTTAAACATGCCACGTACACGACAATCAGACCCCTTTTTGACGCAGACGGCGTCTGAAAAATTTAATCTAATCGATTTGATCCCAATGTATGACGGAGGTGAATCGTTCGGAATACGTAGGTTCCTGGAAAAAATAAATGATGTTGCAAATTTAGGCAAGTGGTCTAACGCCGAGAAAGTTACTATTCTGAAACTAAAATTAGCGGGAATAGCTGAGGAATTTTTTTTATCCGACCCAACCCACAGTCATTTAACAGAATTCAACGATATCGCTAGAGTCCTTATTTCTAGATTCGAGAGGACCGTCCCACTATCCACACGTCGCCAGCTATTTTCATCATGCATTCAGGGTTCATCTGAAAGCGTGCAAGAATTCGCAGCACGCATCAACAAACTAGGAACACAGATATTTCAGTCAAGTAATTCGGCTCAAAACATGCAAGTACGGAACGCTAATGATCAATTGATACAGTCACGTTTTATCAGTGGTTTGCGAAACGTTATTCGTAGATTCGTTTTGGCACGAGATCCCAACAATCTCGAGGAATCAATTAACGCGACGTTGATTGAGGAACAGAACGTTAAACTGAACCAAATTGCAAATGACGAGAGAACTGGTTTGTCGCCTTTACAAACAGAAACATCGGTCATTTCGGCGTTGACAAACAGGTTAGAGGAAATCAATTTAAGGGTCGAGCGTTTGCAAGAGGCCAGTTCAGTTACGGCTCGCAAAACAGGTGGGGATTTTTTTCGCAGAAGGGAGACTGTTTTCAAATGCTATTATTTTGGCCTTGAGGGACATAGGCAAGCGGAGTGTAGAAAAAAGAGGATGGACGAACGCAAATCCAATTACCAACCCCCCGGGGAAACGCCGCGAGCGAATTTTCAGTTTTCCGTCAACCAGGCACTCATTCTTTCGACCGGCGACATGTCCATTTCCAAGAATCGGCTTTTCGCGATAATTACGCAGCCCCCAGGCATTCGGCGAACGGTTCGCAAACAGCTTCCCGGGGGAGAGGTTTCAGACGCAATACGAGAAACGATAATTTATACTTCCGCGGAGAAAGCCGATTTTAGATATTATACAATTGGCAGAAAAACGGTTTTCTCCTATTAAATCTAGAGATAATATTTTCGATCTACCAATAGTAAACGCTAGTGTGCAGGATTACAGATTTAGAATTTTAATTGACACAGGTGCGTCCGTTTCATTAATGTCCAATTCTCTTTTCACTAAAATAAAAAACGAAAACTTTAAGGAATTTAATGTTTCAATTCAAATTAACGAGGTCAGTGGAGATACAGAAGAAATTATCGGTTGTTATGAAATACAATTGTCATTGGGGGAATTTCAATTTCAACATATTTTTTTTATAACGAAGCAAGATATTAACAATAATTATTGCGCAATTTTGGGATACGATTTTCTGAAATTATGGAATGCAGTTTTAGATATGGGTAAAAACCGTCTATTTATTAATAAATTTTCAATTCCGCTTATCAATTTTTCGCTTCCTCTGCGTGCGGTTCAGACTAATTTAATTCATGGATTTTTAAAACACAAAACGTGTGTAGGTCCTCATTCAGTCACAAATGTTTGCATCCACGTCTCAAAGCTACCTAATTCCACGTCTTCGGCTACTAGTCAGAGTTCAGCAAAGTTAAAAACTAAAAACATCCACTTAACTACTTCGCAAATTAATATTGATCCACAAACAAATGACACCATTCTAAAAATTAGAAACGATTCTGATAACGTAATCACGCTTAACAAAAACATTAAAATAATTACTGTCAATAATTACGAAGACTTTTCTTCCGATTTTCCCGTTTCTCAAGATATTCTACCCCCACTCACGGAGAAGGATTTTAACCTTTCAGGTTTGGACAACAAAATAAAAAATAGATTATTTCAACATGTAATTTCGCACAAAAGTGCTTTCGCTCGCTCTACGGTAAAATTATCTGCAGCCGCTACGGATCATCATAGAATCAGTCTGCAACATGACTATCCCATTAAATGTCCGATTTACAAGATTCCATTTAATTTAAGAAACGAATTTCGACGTCAGATAGCAGATCTAGAGAAGGCAGGGATTATTTCAAAATCTAATTCTCAGTACAATACTCCGGCCTTGTTTGTCAAACAAAAAGAAAAATGGCGCCTTGTTTTAGATTTTCGGAAACTGAACGAAATAACTTTGTCTCAAGACTTCGTTATTCCAACATTGGACGACATTTTGCATGAAATTTAGGGTTCAAACTATTTTTCGGCTTTAGACATAAAGTCAGCATTTAATCAAATTCCACTAAACTTTGCAGACAGGCATAAGACGGCATTCTCTACTCCCGACGGTGACAAATAGGAATATAATAGACTTTGTTTCGGTTTAAAAACTCGCCTAAAGCATTCCAATCAATTGCGCAAGAGGTTTTGGGAGATTTATTACACAACGGAGCTTTGGTTTATATAGACGACATTATTTTATTTACTAAAACTATAGATGGACATTTTGAATTATTGGGTCAGGTTTTTGAACGCTTTGAAAGAATTCACTTAAAATTTAATCCGAGTAAATGTCAATTTTTAACAAAGAGTTGTAAATTCTTGGGGTTTGTAGTAACGCCGGAAGGTATCCTTATAGATAAAGATAAGTCCGTTTCAATTAACGAGTTTCCAGTTCCAACGGATCAAAAGCAAATTAAATCTTTCTTAGGGTGTTGTAATTTTTATAGAAGATATATTAAAAATTTCGCAAAACGAGCACTTCCATTAACGAATCTTTTGAGAAAAGACACTCCATTTGAGTGTACATCTGAAACGCAGGAGGCATTCGATGATATTAAGAAAGCCATATCTAACCCACCGGTCTTAGCACTACCCGATCCAAACGCAGAATTACAAATCACGACGGACGCTTCATCTCGCTGCATAGGGGCAGTTTTAGAACAAAAATATCCTAACTCTGAATTCAAACCTTTATATTTTTTCAAAGAAATTAAATCCTTCGCAATCTAAATATTACGCAACGGTTTTGGAGTTCTTCGCAATATATACAGCATTAAATTTTTTTAGACCTTTCTTGGGTAGAAAATTTAAAGTTTTTACTGTTTGAGCTCTTGACAGATTTAACTTGCATCTCTCCCCTGAACGGCAGGTCTTTAGTGGTACTGGGCTCGAACTCGTGACATTTTTGGTAATCAACAAATCGAGAGTTGAACTTTTTCTTTCTTGTGTCTCTTTGACGAGGTGAACTGAACCTTGTGGTACACTTATGGCTTCATATTTTAGGTTGATGGAGTTCTTTAGGAAGCATTTGAAAATTTTCCTTTCGTTTCATGTTCATGGCGTTTCTCAATCATGAATAACATGTATTCTTTCTGCCGGTTTTTCTTTTGCTTGATCAGTTTCAACTTCCTTCAATCACAGAGATCACAGATATCCCGCGCCACCGTTCCCGGTTTAAAAGTGTATTCAGAAAAAAATATGGATGATCTAAAAAACCATACCAGTAAGTTTGAAGGTCAATCAAATGATTGTCAAATGTATTATGCAGCCAGGCTGAAAAGTGAATTATGTCTTCCTTTTCTTTTTCTACAACTAATGTACAGTATTTCAATAATAATTACAGTGATGAATTGTTTTTCTTCTTAGAATTTTTCTCATGGTCTAGGTTTCGCTTTTCTTTTAACGAGTAATATTTTATGTTAAAACGTAATAAAAAAATCTCTCAATAAGGAAATACAGCAAATTAAACTAAATGTTTTTTTTTCTTTTAATTTGGTTTTGGGATCAAATATAGCTATTTGATGACGGAAAAAAGCCAGATAATAAACATAAATTTGTCAGTGTTGTTGTGTGTATTTTTTTATTATGGAAGTTTGTTTTACTTCTCTTTCCAGTTATTTTTTCTAAAAAAATCTTGAAATTTTCGATATGCTCGCGCCTTCCTTGTAGGGTCATCGCGCCCTCCCAAGTGGGCACGCCCCACACTTTGAGAAACACTTCTAAAACTAATTCCAAAATATATACATATATCCTTGCTTTTGAAAAGTGCCAACATATGAGACACATCAATTGACGTTATATTTCTTAAAGAATAATCGACTTTAATGTGAGCTACTCTAGCTTCTTCACTCAAAATTTCCAGCACGTCCCTTTATTTTGATTTTTATCAAACAATTATGTATGAACTGGTCAAATATTTTTCTCAATTATTGGCATGATTAGCAACAAAGAAAAAGGTTTGCAAAGAATCATAGCCTTTTAGATAAGAAGACTAACCAATTTGCTATTTATATCCTGCGAGCTTTTCATCTTCTTTTGAAAACTTGTGAAAACAGTTCCATATCTTGTCAAAAAAACATAAAAAGTTCAATTTTTACAGAGTACCCCATGGAATGGTGGTGTTTGATAACCGAGATCGAATAGCTTTAACTATGAATTTGTATAATAATTTAGGAAACATAGCTTGTCTGTTGAATTGCAACTTGTTTCAGGCTGGAAAATGTCATACTAATGTCAGATTTATGTGTGACCTTGGTATAAGATCTCAGAATTGTGTGTAGTTCCTTATAAAAGGTGGTGTTTCAGGTGAATTCTGACATCTTTTGGTATTATTTTCGGATACAACATATTTTTGCTTTAAATATGGTGGTTTTAATTTTCTTTAAATATTTCGCTGTTATAAGATCCATACTTACTAATTTTATTACCAAAAATATCTAAATTGATATTTAGTTTTGAAAAGAAATATTTGCTTTATTAAAATGCTTTTAAATAAATTTGAAACAAAAAATAAACAAGCAAGTCCAAATGAACTATAAATAGTACTGATTTCAGTCTGAAATACAATTAAAAATCTGAAACCATTCGGAACTTGATAAATTAATATTTGGATTAAAATAAGTGATGCCTTTTGTCTTAAGAAAACTCCATAACAGCTTTGTTTGTATGACAGAATGTAAACAAGAGGCGTTGTCATGGTTGAAAAAAAAATCGAACGCATCCCATAATTTAGTAAAAAGTACATAAAACCAAAACTTTGTGTCTGCGTTTGTTGAGAAGTTAATATAATAAGATAAACTCTAAATATATGAGTTTGAATATTTTTTTATCAACTTTCCACAAATTTTCTAAAAAACAAAATATTTATTGAGCTTCTTGAAAATAAACTGATTTTTTCTTTGCGGCGTTTTTTTTTAGAATTAAATTATTCGATATATAGTCCCTTTTATTATTCATTTCACCGTTGGAAAATTGCATCTAAATAATTGAGCATTCTTTTCACACGACTTTCCTCATTTCGTATGATGTGGGAACAGAAGCTGCATCATTCATTTCATTTTCATTGTCGGAATCTGCATTAATGATGTTTTTTGAGCTTTGATCAAACTCTAAAATATGTTTGTCTGCCATATTTGGGGCTGTACACACACATTATCATCTTTTACTGCAATAAATTCTTCCGATAATACAATAGGACAGTCCGAATTGGCTGGTTTTCCGTATTTTGTTCATTCTCAAAAGGGAAATTTTTTCCTAATAATAGAGAAAAATGCATGAAAATACGCTTGTCGGGACCGTTGTGTATTAGTTCGTCTTCGCGTTAAACGTATTTCATTGTATATATATATGCAGAAATGCATTATTTCTTAAACTATAAAAGGTTTTTTTCCCTTATATTTTCTTATTAAGTGCTGTGTTTGACTTAAAGTATATGGTTTTTTAGGATTACTTTGAAACGTGCTTTGATAGTTAAAGTGACGAAAATTTTTAACGGTTAAAAGCAAATACTTTTGCTACATTGCAATATGTTTGAAAAAAAGAAATTAAAGATTTTGAAGTTTGCAACAAACCTTGAAACTTCTTTCCACGAGTTAAATAGGCGAAATCAAGTAATACCCCGATAATTAAATGTCAATTAGTTAATTTATTCTTTTTAAGCCCGACAAAAAAATTATTTTATTATTTTCAAAGAACAATATCGTAGAACAACAATGTTTATTGAATGAAGAACTGTGGATGTGTCATTTACCTGCAAGTCTCTAAGGCTTGCTTAGGATTGTTCAGGCCCGATCTCTTAATACGAGTGCAGTGTGTGCACCACATACTTTCGATCAAAACAATGGACAGCCACATATATATCAATCAAGCAAAACTTTTACGAATTTCTCGAAATAAAACTTAAATCTAATAAATATGCTGAATTTTAAATAGCTACTTAAAATTCAAAACGAATCTCAATTTCCCATATCGTAGCATTGTTTAAGAAAAATACAATGGAGCGTACGATATCGCAAAAGGGTTTTTTTTTGCTTATATATCATCGGCACTGTAGATCAGGCTCGGTTTTCCGCTCAGGCACGCTAGGCACATGCCTAGGGTACAAAAAATTAGAGGGACAAAAAATTAAAATTACCGAGAATGTACAACCGCCTAATGTTTATTAAAAACCCAATTATATATGTTCACTTTCATTTTTATATCTAAATTATCAAATTTTCGTTTCGCTATCGGCGAAATTATTACGTAAATGACTTGGCTTTTCTTCCTCAAATCATATTTTGTTTCATGTATACTGTTATGAAATTGTTCTTAAAACTCGAAATAAAATCTTTTTGTAGTGTTTCTCAAACTGTGAAGCACGCCTCCTAGGTGGTCGTGATAACCCTACTTTAGGGGGGGGCGAGCATATCGCAAAAAATCGAACATGAAATATTTAAAATAAATGTCAATTTAATAAAACAATTTGCCATTTAAAATAATTACAATGTAAAATTCATTCTTATATAATAAAAATGAATTACACATTCACACTGATATATACGTTATATGCCTATATGTTACACTCGTCTTGACAGTGGGTTTGAGCTGGAAGACCAGGGTGCATGGAATATAAAAGGTTATGTACAAATATATAAAATCCTTAAATAAAATTTAACTCAAGAATTTTTAGAACAGATTTTCTAATTTTGAGCATTGTTATAAAGACATCAAAATATTGAATATCTTTTTGATGAGCTACCGAGTGGAAAGAAGCATAAGAAGGACTGGCTCCTCTATTCAAAATCGAAAGGACAGGTATTTTGTTTTTATTGCATTCTCCTTCAGCCTGCGGAAAAGCGTGGAGTTTTAGAAACTGGCTGTAATGATTGGAAGAATTATTCTACGCTTGTTTCGCACCATGCGAGGTCAGACAACCATAGGGCAAATGTATTGTCTTTTTTGTAAAGAAAAGGGACCAACACACAGTCCAAAGTCAATATGACAAAGAGGTGAAGTATTGGCGAGATCTCCTTACTACAGTTGTCTCTGTTGTGATATTTTTGTCGGCAAAAGGCCTGTCCTTCAGGGGAGACAATCAGCACAATTTGGATCTACAGCAAACGGGCTTTTCTTGGAATGCCTTGAACTCATAAGTGAGTTTGATCCGTTTCTTTCCCATCACCTGACAAAATATGGTAACAAATGTAAAGGGAGTACATCTTATCTGTCGTCTGACATTTGTGTTGAGTTCATAGACGAGATGGGAAAAGAGTTTCGCAAGAAATCTTTAAAGAGATCAAATCGCACGTTACCTTTCCCTCATTATTGACTGTACACGCGACGTTTCATACACCGACCAGGTAGCTGTAGCACTTCAATACGCTTCTGTCAGAAAAGTCCGCGCCAATGGACGCCTTGTACGAGTGTTATCAGGCGTCTCTCATAAAGTTCAAGGTATGGAAGAAGCAGCCCTCAACTTGCTTAAAGAACATTGAAGAACTTAAACTAGATTTGAAAAACTCTCGAGGTCAAAGTTACGACAATACTTCAAACATGTCAGGAGTGTACTCGGGTCTTCAGTAGAGAATACAAGAAGAAAATGTCTTTGCTGAGTTCGTATTATGTGCAGCCCTTTCCTTAAACTTAGCTGGTTGTTTTGCTGTGGAAAAAAACCTACACTGAAGCTATTGTTTTACTTTCTTTTGTACAAGGACTTAAAGTTTTTTTTCTTTAATCATCTACACATATATAGAATGTATTAAGAATGTGCGAAGAAGCAATGAAACAAGTTAAAAACGGAGCACAGGTGTTTTATGTTGAAACAATTGAGGGAAACTAGGTGGTCTGCAAGGACATATGTTCTCAGAGCTCAAGTTACAAGCCGTAACGAAATCAAAAACACTCTTGAAGATTTAATTGAAGACAATACTCAGACACCTGACACGCGCATTACAGCTGAAGGATTCCGCAAAACCATAGAACGTTTTCAGACTACTTTATTAACGGTGATTTGGGATGAAATCTTACAAAGGGCGGACAAAACCAGTTGTGACGACTTACGCGTCTTTTCTTTAACAAGTCCTTTAGGTTCTTTGGGCCAGAATTAACGGCAACTCTTTTCCAACCAAATCCAAGAAACGAGAAGTGAAGAGATGTAAATAATATAGGATAAATATAGGATCTTAGAGTAAGCCTGATGGCAATAAGGGCAATGATAGCAATGTAATGGTAGTGTAAAGGAATGTTCGACAATTAAAGTGTGTCGTGGTATTGGCTGAGTATTGAAGTTCGTTATTCAAGATTTAAGTTCTACGTGTCGTGGATAAACTTATTGGTGTTCGACTAGAAGTTAGTCGTCAAGCTGCGTACCATTGCAGATAAAGACAAGTAGCATTACAGAATAATATAAGGTAGGATGAATTACTTATTAGTATAATTGAGGGTTAGGCGGTTCGCTTATTGATATTGGTTTGAATTATATTGTGTGTAGCGTATTGCGTCATCGTAGATTCTCTTATATTAATTATTACAATTCTATTTGTTCAAAAAGTTTAAGTTGAATATCTTAATAAAGTCATATTAAGATAATGTATGATTCTAGTTCTTACGTCATCCCTACACCTCTAGCTCACGCTGATACTTCGAGGGATGTACTTCCAAGGGGAGGTACAGTGAGATAGGGCAAAAGGAAGAGCTTGATCTCCTTTGTACTATTAAGGAGTTTGTTTTTATCTGAAAAAAAATTCCAACTTTGATGATTACGAGGCAAAAGCATTGCAACTAGCTAACGTGTCTGAGCCCAACTATGAAAAATCAGAAAAAGGAATTTTTTTCAAATGAGAAAAAGAGACTCAGGTTTTGAAAGAATGTCTCCAAGAGAGAGATTTCGAGTGGATTTTTTTTCCAATTATTGACAATCTTGTAGTGCAATTAAGCAAAGGAATGGATTTCTACGAAGTTCTCATTGGGAGAGTCTAGATATTCAGAAATCTTCATGAAAAATAGCAAGAAGAAGTCACAAAACAGGCAAAATATTTGGTTCAAAGCTACCCCAAAGGCATAGATGAAGAACAATTTGTGTGCAAGAATGTCAACATTTCGAAATATACATGAATGTGGAAAAAATAACAGCCACAAGAGGAATCTTTCCCTTCATCAGGAAAAAATAATTTAGAATGTACCTCCCAAATTTAGATGTCGCAATGAGGATTTACTTGACTCTTCCGGTGACAAATTGTACAGCAGAGAGAAGCTTTTTTGCCTTTAAGAGAATCAAGACAGATATGAGAGAACTACTATGAAAAATGAAAAGCTTAATAGTTTAATGTTGCTATGCACACAAAATGATACAACCAAGGAAATTGATTATAATGATATCATTAAGGTGCCTGACTAGTGTAAAATCATCAATTTTGATGAACATGACAAAAATAATTTATTTGATATTTTTAACATTTGAATTTTCTTCTTTCTAAAAATACCTTACTTTTGCTTGTACTCCAATTATTTACGAAATTATAGCAGTTTTTATGTCAAGTGAGAACAACAAAAACGAACAGGAAGTTAGAAATCGAAACCGGAAGTACTTTGAATTTGAAAGATTTTTACTCTTTTTTTTGGAATTTTATTGAATTTATTGATAAAATATTAATTTTGGTAACATTAAAACTGAATATGGTGATATTTTTTTAAAATTATTTAATAGTTTTAGTAAAATTTGGCAACAACTTTACAGGTTTGTTGTCATTTTTCGATTTGTTTATGTTCTAGTTACTCGATTCTTCGCTCCTCGTTTAATTTATTATTTTGATATATTTTATGAAAAAAACTGTCTTTCTTAAGACAAAATATTGATTAATTTTGGCTAAATAAAGATCTGGGAGGTCTAAGAAGCGCCGATTTACTGGAAATCGTTATACCATTCGTGCCACTATTAATGAGAATGATGAAACATCTGAGCTCAATTCTACTGAATCCGCTAGTGCCAAAAAGTTGGAATCAAGCCATACAAGTTCGGAAATTTTCTCAGAAAGATTGTTTGAAACTTCTAAAGACAATAGAATTGTCAGCTGGACAACTTTGATTTCATTTTTTGCCATAGTTTGTTGTCCTGATTGCTATTCTCAGGGCTTGGAACTTATAGAAGACTCTGTCAGTGGATTATGCTCACATATGAACCTAAAGTGCAAAAACTGCTCCTTCTTTAAAGGTTTCCCCTACGACAGAGAAGATGAAAGGTTCTTGTCTTATAAACTCTTCAATTGTTTTGGGGCTAAGGATAATCGGGAAAGGATTTTCAGCTGGCAAAAAGTTATGTGCTTTCCTCGGTTTACCTTTCCTGTCAAAACTTGCTTTCCGCGATCAAGAAAAAGAAAACTGTTGAAGCAGCTGAACGCGTTGCTCAAGAAAACATCAACGCTGCATGGAGTGAAATCAAAGGCTCAAATAGTTTCACTAAATGTGGAATATCCATTGATGGTACTTGGCAACGCAGAGGCTACTCATCTTTGAATGGGTGTGTAAGTGCCATATCAGTTGACACCGGTAAAATTTTAGACATTGAAGTTATGACACAATATTGCCACATATGCGCGAAAGGCAATTGCCAATCATCGAAGCATGTATGTTCGAACTATAAAGGTTCCGCGGGGAACATGGAGGTTGTTGGAGCCTACCGTATATTTGAGAGATCAAATGTGAGGAATGTACTGTACAATGAATACTACGGAGATGGGGACTCAAAAGGATATGAATCTGTTAAAAACTTTTATGGAATTAATACAGTAACCAAACTCGAGTGTATAGGTCATGTACAGAAGCGTGTAGGGCGGTTGCGTCAATTAAAAAAAAAACGACGAAAGGTTTGGGAGGGAAAAATAAATTAACTGATAAATTAATCGACAGAATTCAGAACTATTATGGAATAGCTATTTCGAAGCAATGTAGGTAATCTACAAAAGATGATGAGTAGTGTAATAGCTGCATTTTTCACTGTGTATCTGGAAAAACAATTCATTGCATGGACAGTGTCCTCTGAAGGATCTGAGAGTTGGTGTCGTTACCCAAAGGGCAAAAGCAGCTGGGAGTCCCCTCAAAGAAATTGAGCAAGGACTTCCTAATAAAATTATAAACCAAATAAAGCCTACATATCTAAAACTGTGTAATGAAACTTTGTTGAAAAAATGTCTTCATGGTAAAACACAGAACTGCAATGAAAGTTATAACAACATTTTGTGGAATATTGTTCCCCAAAATATATTTATTGGACTAGAAACATTTCGTTTGGGTGCATTATTAGCTCTAATACTTTATAATTCTGGTTATGCAGGTATATTATCAGTAATTTGAAATGTAAATGGTTCCCTTCCTGAAAGTGTTGCTCAAGAGTTACTTAAACTTGATAAACAACGGATTTCAACATCTTTAAGACATTCTTTACCGATTGCGAAATTGTCTCGAAAAAAAAAAGAAAAAGCAGCTAGGAAAACAAAAAAGTACTAAGGATGAAAAACAGAAGGCTTAGTATATTCATATGGAGGGTTTTAAAGTATTTCTTTGCAGGATTTTTATTCTATATATATATAATTTATGATAACTTTTATGATAAACAATATTTTTCAAGAGTTTTTTCGTGAATGTTTACTGGTAAAACAACACAAATATATTTTGTATGATATATTTCTTAACTTCTAAAATAATATGGAATAATATATATTTGTTTTTCTATGTAAAATGTTTTTATTTTTAATGCAATTAGGTTTTTTTAAAGTGCTTTTTATACGTCTAATCTGTATTTCGTAAACTGTGTACTTAGACTTTAAGAAAAAGCTTTTTGACACTATAAAATTGTTACAAATATTAAAAGATAAAAGTTTGAAGAAAGTATATAATATTCATAATTGCTTTGAAAATGTTTGTTCTTTTGATATAGAGAGGTTTTAGGTTTTTTTTTAGCAGTATAGTTTTTAAATTTTGAATCTTAAATCTTTAAATGCATTTTTTCTCTGAAACAGATTTTTTGATATTTTACAACACGGTAAGCATGATATCTCAAAAAGTTCTGTAGATAATTGTCTGTAATTTTGTGTAATTGTGCATTATTATAGTATGTATGCTGTGACTTAGGGATTAAGAAAAAACAGCATTTTTACCTCTTTTATGATTTTTTTTTCTGTGTGATAAATGTGAAATTTTTAAAAAATTAGCATTGCGTGCACTTTTTGACTTCTAGTTCAGTAACAAATTAAAATTTTTCAAAGATATTAGGTCAATTCATTAGTAACTGTTTTTTGAGTAAAATTAAGTGGGTTTTTTAAAATATTATGCATTAGAATTTATTTTACTATGTTTAACGTAACGTACAAATAACGTCTAATTTAAACCTAAAATTGGCCATATTTAAAAAAAATACATTGAAAGAAATTTTTTTTTGCTATTTTTATTAGTTTTCAGTTATAATTAAACAAAAAATGAGTTTAAAAATAAATTTTCAGCAAAATTTCAAAAAAATGTCTCCGCAACTAGTCAGGCACCTTAATGATTTTGCAATTGTGAAAGCTTGAAGAAAACATTTGTTACACTAGTACAATGGCTGTGACTCAACTGTCAGGATGTCTAAAAGTAAACTAGAAAGAAAAATTATTAAGTTGAATGATAAACAAGTTTAAAAGTGGATAATTAATAAGTTCATGCGAAAATGTATACTAGTAGTAGGAAATGATGGAACCTGTATAAACGCGAGCATTTTCTCTTTCGCTAGAGATAAAAACGTGTTCCTCTCGCACTTCTAAAAGAAAAACTGTAAAACCAACTTACCCCTTTTTCATCCTATCTTTTACCGAATTCATGCTGACGAACTGAGAAAAAAACCTTTTGTAGGCAATTTACTGAATATTAATCGATGACCTTCACAATTATGACGTTCTCGAAACAAGAAAAGTTTTTTTCCCTCGTGGATTTATAGGCGTTGACCAAATTGTAAATACACGTTGTTCCTTGATCCACTTTTTATTGTTCACGCTGAATTTAAATGATTTGATTACAATTTTCTCTTGGTTAGTATTTTAAAATTGAAGTTAATGACTTAAAAACATGTTTTTCTGTTTGAGCAGGGGGTTGTATTATGAAAAGTATTATGCTACTTAGAAAACTTAAAAGAACGTACACGAATTACTTTTTTTTTTGCTTTGAAGTACTTTTTCATGATAGAGTTTGCCTCGGAAGTTTTCACAGCATCAACAAAATATTTGGTATCAAAATGCTCAGAAATGTAGAGACCGTAACATTATTATTATTTTTTTTAAAAAAATTGAAAAATTTACAATTTAAGAGTCCTGAGAGCCCTTAAATAACAGAGATTCGGTAGCACAGACGTCAAACAAGCCATAGTACATCTGTGTATCCGAGCCTTTTTTATTCTTTCTCAGTGTTCGAATCTGGTAATACAAGAAAGCTCAAAAACGTAAAATGGATGCTATAAACAAAAGTTATGGGACTGCATTATCACACCTGTCACAAAATATTCAAATAAATGAAGAATTGTTTACGGAAATTTCAGAATCTCTCTTCCACGATGGAATGACTATGATAAAACTGGGCTTTTTGTTATCATTTTCAAAACATCTTATAAATAGAAATCCCGAGAAAAAAAAACTTTCATTCTCGAACAGATGTTCAATGTGTTGAGTAAACATTTAACCTTCTAAAGATGGACAGACGTACAAAACATAACTATTTACACCTTGCTATATTGTGGTTTGTTATCGTTATTCAGCTTGTAGTATTCATAAATTATTTGCAAGTATACACACCAACAGCAGTAGAAGTGAATATAACGAACACAGAGTGTATATTATCAAAGCATATTGATAGAAAAATATTCCTCCATATTTGTTATAAAACACAGAAAAAGTATTCGATATTCGTTATTTCTGGTCACCACAAAATACATCTGAACAGTTAATACTAAAAACTATAGGCGTACAGTTAACAGCAAAAGAATTTTAAAAAGTTTGTGAAATCTGCTGAAAATGATAAAATTACACCACCCGTCAAATGTAATTATCTCGGGGCCTTCCCAAAGTGGGAAAACGAGTTTGGTGCAGAAACTCATATCTGAACAAGTGTACGAAGTTCCCATGGAAAACGTTGTGTGGTGTTACAAGAATTACCAAAAATGGTTTCTGAACGAGAAAAGTTTTAAATTTGTTTCAGGACTGCCTTCAGAAGTAGTAGAAAATTACGATTTGATTGTACTAGATTTTATGATGAATGACGTAACGAGCGAAATTTCCCAAATGTTTACTATGGTATCTCATCATAAGAAATAGAGCATAATACTTATAACACAAAATATTTTACCGAGAGGGAAATCTATGAGAGATATTAGCCTTAACGCACATTACATAATTTTATTTCGTAATAATCGATATGTATCACAAGCTGCGTCTTTTGGTCGTTAAGCATTTCCAGCGCGCAGTAAATTTTTCATGGATTCATATAAAAAGCAACTGAAGAACCATTTAGTTATTTGCTTGTCGATATTCATCCAAGATCGCCAGAAGTACAACGTCTCCGTAAGTCTTTTTTTCCCGATCATGGAATGATTAATTGGGTATTTGTTCCTAAAGAGAAAAATTAATCGAGTCAGCCGACATGTTCATTTGCTGTATGTGCTAGCTGCTGCAAGTCCTGCTCAATGAAAAGCGATTTTAAAGAGTGCAACAGATGATCAAATAAAACCTCTCTATGAAATTTGTTAAAATTTATTATCCGGTAACATACCAACAAAAAAGATAAAAAAATTGTGTAGTTACAAAAGAGTGATACGATTATTAACCAATAATCGTATCACTCGCAAACGTAAACTGTTTACTAACCAATAGACAAGTTGGTGGTTTCCTTCCTTTAATTTTACCAGGTGTTTTGTCTCTTTTAGGGGGAATCGCTGGATAAGAAACATGGCTCAAGAGATGGGTTTAATCCCGAAAGAGTTAATATCACGTTACTTTGCAGAAACCCAACCAGAAGTTCGAATAGAAAATAATATTTCGAGTTTGTTGCATGAGAAAGAGACACCTGATGACATAAAATATAAACTGTTATCGGGTTTGATACCAAAGTATCAGAGTGTGATGTATCCTCCTCCACGTCCGAAACCATTTGAAATTCCTCCAGAATTATTGACAGAACCAGAGCTTCCAATAACAAACATACCCGAAGTACCATTGAGAATCAACATTATGGCAAAATATATAGGATATGCTATACCCAAGACATGAAAAAATATATATATTGCCTATTTTATAAACACTCAAAGATACTAGCAACTCATTCAAAGATAAAAACGAATTTGAAGTAGATAGCAAACGAGAATACTGTACCAATGTAGTAGATCTCTTTAGCTATATATATGATGAAAAATGATCAACGTGTTTTAATTCCTCCTACAGGATTTGCAAAAATTTACGCAGCATTACGTCATGTGAATATTCCTTTGGAATTGATTGGTAATAAAAGATTAAGAGAACAATTGCTTCTTTCAGACGCAAATCCTGCGTTCACAAAGATTACCCCGCATTCGCCAGAAATTAAAAAAAATGGAAAAATTGGACCAATTAAAAAGTTATACCTTAATCCAAAGGAACTGTCTTCTTTCGGAGGTGTGAAGCGTTTGTCAAAGGCAAGCGGAGTTCACCTAAATGACGTTCAAAAATGGCTTTCGCAGCAAGACGTTTATACATTACACAAACCTGTTCATTATAAGTTTCAGAGACGCAAAACTATTACATATGGAATAAATGAATTGTGGCATAGTGATTTAATAGACATGCAAAAACTATCTCGTTATAACAAAGCATATCGTTATATTTTAACCATTATAGATGTGATGTCACGATATTTAAGAGCTTTTCTAATTAAAGATAAAAAAGCCAGCATACATCACAGGGTCTGGGGAAAACAGGCCCTTATTTTTAGTAATGACGTGTTTTAATTCGTTGATCTGAGAGGGGGATAGTTTAAGATATGTGACTACCCCCAAATCCTCAGTTTGGAGAAAATTTTCGAAATTTTTTTATTTTTGTGTATATTATAGCACATACGCTTAAGATTCGAAAAATACTTTATTTTAGTTTCTACGATATTTACAAGCTAAGTTATAGCTTATTTAGTAAACCGGAAATGGGTGTTTAAAGAGACATAAAAATGTAAACAAAAAGTTTGAACGTCTTTTTCGTGACTTTTAAGCAATATATATATAAATATCTAATATTTATGGTAAATATAGATCAACGTACCTTTTACTTATTTATTAAGTATCCGTTACTTATTTTTTAATCTGGCAACTATTTTTTTAATTCAAGCTTGTTTTACTGAATGGCAAGAATATTATCGTTTATAGTTTTTTTACATTGTTCATTCTAAACAGTTCTTCTTAATTATTACTTACCTTTGATAATTTTACAGTTAATTCATTCATTTCATTTAATTTTAACGTTTTATTTGATTGTGAATAATTTCAAAATGCCGAAAGCTAGATCGAAAGTATCTAGAAAGAAAAGTTTTATGGTAATAGGTTTACCAAGTTAGCACTTAACAGTAATAATACGTCTGCAAGTGAAGCGAAGGTGAGCACTTTTGACAGTTTTGATGTGCCTGAACCTGAATTTGATGGTTCTACAGGGAATAGAATTATTAATTTCCAAGCTTTCATGGGAATTATTTTAATCCTGTGTTGTCCGGAATGTTATGCAACTGGATTGAAACTGGCAGAAGATTCTAAAGAAGGATTTTGCTCTAATTTGTGTGTGGCTTGCAGTTGTGGATTCATGTCTGGCTTTTCTTCTACGCCTAAAGAAAATAAAAAAATTACCTCTCAATACTTTATTGGTTCTTGGATTGAGATTGATTAGAAGAGGATTCACAGCTGGTAAGAAGTTGTTATGCAATTTAAATTTGTCATGCATTTCGAAAAATACCTTCAGAGCTCATGAACTCAAACTGCTGGAAGCAGTACAGTTATGTTCTGAAGAAAATATGAAAGCTGCATCTAAAGAATTGCAAAATTTTAAAAAAGTACAACTTGTGGTGTTTCGGCAGGTGGCATATGGCAGCGGAAAGGCCATATGTCACTTAATGCAGTGTTTCTCAAACTGTGAAGTGCGCCCCCCGGGGGGCGCGATAACCTTACGAGGGGGGCGCGAGCATATCGAAAATAAAAGATTTAAAAAAAATTAATTTACTGGAATGAATTAAAACAAAATACCTTCAGACATAATAAAAAATGCACTTTTACTCTGATATAAGTTATAGGCGATATTAAAAATCATCCAAAAAATTTCTTCAATACTTAATTAGCTATCTTTGATCCTATAACCAAATAAAAAATATTTTATTTAACTTGCTGTAATCTCATGATGAGAGAGTTTTTATTACGTTTCATTTTTTAAAACTAACATTCTACTCTTGTAGAGAAAAAACAGATCCCAGATCCAGAATCGAAAAAATTTAGGAACATAAAAAATTCATCACTGTCATTATTTTTGAAATACTGCACATTATAGCTGTAATTTGTTTGACCTTCTAAGTTATTGGTACAGTTAGTTATGACCCCTCTCTTATGTGTTTATTTCTTATTTAAGGAAGTTGTAAGTAATGTATTTCTCTGTTGCGCTTTTTTCCATGCAAAACAGTTTTATGATATTTGGAAAACCACGAAGAGCACACACTTTGATGGATTATTTGGCCAAGACTTAGACCAAGATGAGTATTTTCAAACATATAAAGCATAGCAATTGTTTTTAGCAGTAACATACATATTATCATAATGAATACACTTTTTACCCGGAAGTGGTCGCGCGGGACACACAGATCACGAAATTGTTGATTCTGGCAAAACTGTTTATTTGTTACCAAAGAAAAATTGAAAAGTCCTTGAAAGTTGGTAAGTAAACTTTCTCTTAATTAAATTATTCACTGGAACACAACGATTTGTATCGTGTACAATAAAATAATTATTAAAAAAAAGGATTTGGGTGACTCAATAACCTCGCTCGACCGTATCGAGTGCGCGTCTGCTCCCAGGTTAAACCATGTTGAAGTCTTTTTGCTATAAATATTAAAAATAATACAATTATTCTTCATCGGAATTTTATATTATGTTTCATTATTTAACATCAATTATAAATGCTAATTCTGTGAGGCTTAAAATTAAAATTCGCTTAAAGCTAATTATAATTTGAGCAATCACTTTTAAAAAAAACATTTTACATTTTTGTAAACATCGTCGCGCACTTACTCTTCTTGCAATACAGCTATTATATCAAGAATGTTTTATTTTCTTATAAATGAACTCCTGCAAAGAGCGGGTACTTCGGCCGGTATACTTTTAATGTATCAGTGCTGCACAGAGTATTTTGTGACTATTTAATTAATACCAAATTAAGAACAAGTTTAATAAGTATTAACAACTTCCATGGGCTTGTCTTGCAAAGCAAAGTTTTTACAAGGAATGCTTATGATTAGAAATTGACCTTCTGAGTTATTTTTCTATATTTAGCAGATATCCATATTTTGTCTTCTAAGCAGTCACCGCATTTTGCAATATGTTCAATTTAAAAATTAGAGAAAGGAAAAATAACGTAATAATTATCCTATTACTTACTTAATTTATTTTTTGCTTAAAAGTAGTATTCAAAATTTAATACTTATGTTATTAATTTGTATGTTTTATAATTAAGATCTCGTATTGTAGCTTTAACGTCATAGTGCATTATTATTGCATTTAGTGCATTATTAATGTATAAGGGGGGGCCGATAAAAATTGTGATTGAAAAGGGGGGCGCCAGCATTGAAAGTTTGAGAAGCACTGATTTAACCCTCTAACTGGATACATTCCTCCTGAAAAGTTATTCCGAAAGCGTTTAACTCTAATTTTGCGATTCCCTTCAAAAATGCAACATACTTCTTTCCTTTCCCCCTTTTAGAACTTGGGAGGTCGAACGGGGACAATTTTACGTTCCAGTTCGGTCCCTTTGTAAAGTAAGAACCAAGAGATCAATCGTTTACAGCTAGCTGTTAAGTTGCCTTGGGCAATCTTCTTTGAAAGCGTAGCGGAATTCGGTGTTTCTTTCAACTATATGTTCAGTCACAGTAAAATTAAAAACGAAAGGAAAGGTATAAAAAAGAGGAAAAAATGAAATAAATAGTATGTTAGAAGATGAAAAAAAATTATATTTTCTTCAATAAAAATTTTTTTCTGTCATTTTTTAAAAATTAAAATATATATATATATATATATATATATATATATATATATATATATATATATTTGGTATTGCGATTTGAACCACAAAAAAGTATCCTGTATTCATTTTTGAATATGAGAGTAAGAAAACGCGCTCACTGTCCTGTTTTTTAAAAAATTAATGAGGTAAAAAGAGCAAAGGCCCTATCTCATTTTTAAACAATAACACAATATATATTACATACGATGATTATATTTATGAAATAAAACCGATCTTTCTCTATTCAGTTATACTTTTAATTTAAAATAGCATAAAAAAGGATTTCAATACTTTTAATTTTTTTTAATTAAAATCATATAAAAGATATTTTTATGTTAACTGAATATTTTTCGGAAAAAATTTAAATTTTCCTTCCTAGTGTTCCCTTTTTCGAACTTCTTGTATTAAATAAAAATTCCTTTTCTACATCGGCATTTGTGATGGACATAACACACATTCAGTCAATAATTTTTAAATTTAATGGGGGATATACTTCTTCACAAATGCGCATGACAGTACTTCTAACCATTTTCTAGTCAAGTTAAATTTCTTATCTTTCTGTTTCTTTTATTTCAAGGAAAAATGTCACACATCGATAACTACACTTTCACACAATTCAGTCATTACAAATTCTATTGTGTGAAAAGTTCTCCCTAATTAATTTTGTCTTTCAAAACAGTACACTTAAAACAATTTTGTTCAGTGAAGTTAACCGACCGTTCCACAATGTATTCATACCAAATTTTAAAAAAAATTTAACACTTGAAAATGTATCCTGTATTAAATTTTTCAGTATACACAAATATTTCCTGCTGTAGGAAAGATATAGTATGGATGTGGTGTGCGGTTGTGAAAGAATGTTTTCGTACGTGTAGACTATTTTTTAAAATTTAAATATCACTGAAGCTGATCATATAACTGCAAATGAGCCTTATTTTAATGTGTGCTGGTATCAAAGTAAAACACTTTACAATATTAAATAGCCTATGGGTTTATACCCAATATCAAACTATTCGCAAAATGGCTTACAACTTCTATTCAAATTGTAAAGAAACTGAAATATAAATATATCTTACTACAGTCAAAAATATTCATAATATGTAAGTATCCTATTTCTCCACTTATTTCTGTACATTTTAAAAACTGTAGCTGAATGCAATTTTTTATATTTATAAACGAGGCATAACAGCCCACACAGTCGTAAAAATGTCTTTATCATTTTTAAATATACTACTATAAAACGTATATGGATTGTAAGATCAGTCGTAAAATCCTAAAAGCTTTTAGAGCAGCTAAAAACATGTAATTTTGGATTGATCAAATTTTTAATATAATACACAAATATACATGTTATTAAGCAAATACATTTGAAAAATCAAACTTCCTTCTGAAATAAACTTAATTGAAAGAAAAATGTTTAATTGCAAATGAGTGGAAATACATGTTTATCTAAGGGGTATCCCCAAACTGACGTAATCTCAAACTTAAGACTCAAACTCAGAAGCACAACAATCCATGAGGGCCAGAAACTACTGTGCCCATCATAATACACGTGACCAATGGACGCTGAGGTGCATGAACAGATGTCCCGATTTGGTGGTCTGTCTGAAGAGAGACCTTCAGTGTTTAAGACGCGAAGCAAGCTTGGTACTCATTTATCGACCGAATGTAGCGGGGATGAAAGGCAGAGTCGACCTTGCGAAGCCCGTTAATAGAACCCCAGACCTGTGGTGTGGAAGCACTATACACTACCATTCAATCCTATTCGGTGAAAAACAAAATTTAATGTTATAATCTTATATAAATCTTTAATGAATGAGGTAGTCCAAAGTTTTTTTTTCATGTAAACTGTTTAGACGAAAACGGTTAATTATGAACATTTCACAAGTTGCATAAATTAAAATTAACCGTTACAGTAAACATAAATTTTTAAGGGTACAAAAGGTGTATTTCGGCTGCACGAATTAATTTTAAAAGGAGTACAAATCTATCTAAAGTAGGGTTGGTTACTTTAGATATTGTCAAACACAACAATGTATTGGAAGCCAATTCCACAATTCGTTGTTATAAAAATGTATGGAAACTTACAGGATTTATTTTTGCATTTGTAATTTATATATATATAATTTTTCCTGGGAGCTTTAAAAGCTAGAGCGGCATCCATCAAAACCGCGGTTCTCTCTCTGTTTTTCCAGATCGCCCCTGACTAAGCCGGCTCTGCCATAGTAAGCGAAAATGCCGGATTTTGTTTGTCAAGATCATTTTATAGCAGACTGCATTTTTCATGTATTTTAGATGGTCGTTTTATATTTTCTACATCAATATCTTAATGTCTGAATTTAAAATTACATAAAATTCTTGACATTCGCATCAATGACATGATAATTTTTATTAGTATATGAATGTGTCATCAACGATTACATGACTAATATTAACACATTATTTTAACCATTTAATTAATATTAAGTATAACATAACGCACACAAGTTTTCTAAACTTTAAAAAAAATATTTCGAAAACTACTTCAGATATACTCAAAATTTTTTATTCCTACGCTTTAGCTTCTCTATGTAAGAATTTATTGTAATTGTGTATATTCATCAATTTTTTTAGTATATTTTTTGCTCTTAGCATGCGGTTTTCAACTGAATTGTATGAAATCTTCGAAATATATTAAATGAATGATTGAATATTAACGTCGCACTGTTCAGCTACACGAGGGCTTTTGGCGACGGACCACGTAATTTTGAACCATGGTCAAGTGACGTGGACGACACCTGAGCTGGCACCCCCTCTCCTAACTACCACACCACACCAACGGGAGGATGTTTCAGCTCTCGACAGATCTAACGTGCATCGCTGCCCTACACGGTGGGTCTTTAGTGGTACCGGGCTCGAACTCGTGACAAAGTAAGCCACGTTCCGATACCTATACCACTCGGCTACCACGGCCGAAATATATTAAAAGATACCAAAGAAGCTATATATAATAAAATTTGAAATTTTTATTATACTCAAACAGTTGCTAAAACTTATTTTAAATAATTTTTAACTGCGCGATGCATTTTTTTTCGAAATTTCAAATGGAATTTCTAACAAAAAATTTCTAGCTTTATAAGGTCGAGATTTCAAAAAATATCCAGATTTTAATTACTTATTCAGTTAGCCTTTAAAAAAAAAGATAAATGTTGAGGTATTTTGTATAAATAGATATTTTTTGAACAATATATAATTCTAATGTTTTCAATAGCTCGAATTTAAAATTGATTTTTATATTTATTTATATGCATAAATGTCTACTGTAAATGTTTCCGTATATTTTTGATTACCATTTATTCAAACATTCCAGTTATAAAAAAATGTGTGAAAATCTTCATTCATGTTGTGTTTGATGTAAACTGAAGTTCAAGCACTTAAAATTCAAATATAATTCGGTGTATTTTAACAATATATAAATTCAGGCACTGTACTTAAACTTACCTGAACACTTAGGCT
Organism: Trichonephila clavipes; assembly: GCA_019973935.1. NCBI lineage: Eukaryota > Metazoa > Arthropoda > Arachnida > Araneae > Nephilidae > Trichonephila > Trichonephila clavipes. The sequence goes on along the minus strand of BMAU01018352.1, from coordinate 220,642 downwards.
TTGAAATCTATAAAAAAAACCTAATAAATCTTAATTAGTTTTTTTTTTTTTCGTTATTATTTTTATCAAAGTGTAAGAAAATATGTTTCAAATGATTTGATGAAGTTTAAATTTATGCATTTTTAGTGGTTGGAAAATTGAAAAGGTTCCAAATTTTAATGAGTTTGGTGTTTTATTAATTTTTCGGTATCTTATAATAAAATAATCATGTTTCAAAAACTGAAAGCTTTGAATAAGAAAAATGAAGCGAAAGACTATACTTAAAAAGATAATTTGTCTAACTATATAAAATAGCAGATTGCCCTGACACGCCCCAGCTTGTTACAGTTTGAAATTAATATGAAACCAAAATGGAATTGTAACATATTTTTACTTATGCGTTGGGACTTTTGGAAACTTTTAAAATACAAGCTAGCAAACACTTCTTGGGTTGTAAAGAAATTTCTCCCCGATTTTTTACGATTGGGGGAGGGGTCAAAACACGGGGTTCCCTGCGAGCCATAAAACTCCTGCTGTGTTGCTTCCTCCGTCCCTCATTATCTTTCAAGATGTTAAACCTTAAAAGGGGGAAAGGATTTCAGAAAAGTGCGGCTAATCCGCTTTTGAAAACGTTACTTGAAGGCAGAAAAATCCGTGCAGTCCATTTGTGCTCTGTAGGTAGTCACATACCTTAAGTTGCAGTTGACTTTCCTGCAATATTTTGTGATAGTCAAACTTCGTGCATTGTTTATCTGGATAAGGAATTTCAGCGTCTCCCTCTACGTGGTCTGAGACCTCTTCTATGACCAGGCTTACCAGCTTGGGTCTCTGATGATACGGTTTTAGTAAGTTTACGTGATAGTACTACGGTCCCTTCTTCCTGGTAGATCTATCACATAATTTTTATCCGAAATTCTACTAAGTACCTTTCCCGGTTCTATCCAATTCACCTCAAGTTTATCTTGTTTAGAGGTAGCTAACACCCCATTACCAGATCCCCTTCCACAAATTTCCGTTCCACTGCACCGCGATCGTACCACGTTTTCCTTTTAAAATGGCATTCTTTCATTCTAGTGATCGCAATATCTTGGCAACGTTTGAGTCTATTATTTAACTGCAATATACATTCCACTACCGATTGACTCGTGTTTCCTTCCTCTATCCATTCCTCGTAAACTAACGTTTGGGGTGTTCTCAAATTCTTTCCCATGAGCAACTCGGTGGGACTGAAACCTGTACTCTCGTGCGTGACCGTTCAGAGAGAAAATAATGCTAAAGGAAGAACTCCCTCCCAATCTTCTCCCGATTCCACGCACAAAGCCTTAATTACGCGCTTGATGGTTCTATGCACTCGCTCCACTGCATTGCTTTGGGGGTGGCTGACTGATGATTGGATGCCGAACTTATTGAAAAAGGTGGTGGTCAATTCATTAGTGAAAGAAGTCCCCAGGTCGGATTGTATTTCGCTCTGAAATCCTATCATAGAAAAGATACTCAAGAGGGCGTCTATTACGTTAGGGGAAGTAATACTCTCCACCGGAATAGCGTCCGGGTACTTAGAGGCTACGTAAATTGGCGTAATCAGATATCTATTTTGCTTTGTTGAGACAGGGAGAGGTCCCACAGCATCTATATCGATTTTAGAGAATACCTCCGAAATAATCGGCCCTAGTTTCAGGGGTGCTTACGCCTTATCTCTCAGTTTCCCTACTCGTTGACACAAATCGCAAGTTTTGACGAACTCCTCCACGTCTCTGTACACGTTTGGCCAAAAAATGCCTTAGAATTCTATCTTTGGTTTTCGTCACCCCTATATCCCCCCTATTTCAACATGGCTAAGTTTGTTAATGTCAAGTCTAAACTTTATGGGTACGCATAGCTGTCGGACTTCCTCCTCTCGCTTAGTTTTCGCGACTCGAACTAATTTCCCCCTGATGATCCTAAATTCTTTATCTATTCCTGTATGGGCCTTATCCCATAATGGTTTCAGATCGGGGCATTTTCTTTGTTCCTCTTTAAATTCAACACCGCTCACTTTTGCTAAACTCTTTCCCCCTTCTTCTTCAAAGCAGGAATGATAATTCAATCGTCTTCCCCTCCCTCGGACGGGAGGAAAAATTCGTAAGCTCAAGCTGGCGCTTGTTCAATTCCTCTCCATTCGCCTCTTTTTCTTTCTCAGGGAAAAGTTTTTTTGTTTACTTCTAGTCACCACTGCGTTAGTCAACTACACACCCTGTTCGTTTGACTCCAGTAGTTCAGCCGTTCGGTTTCCCAATAAATATAGATCATTGTCCCTACTATCCTGTTTTATTGCAGCCTTGGTATAACCCCCCCCCTTTCTTCGTTTTGATTTTAATTTTAGCCAGAGGCAAACAGTGGCAAATCTCATTTAACGGGCTTTTCAACCAAGCGTATTCACCCAGGAGGTCATTTTCATCGATCCAGCTCCGCGTACAGACGTCTATGGAGGACCTCGAATCCCTTAGACATACGCGATCTATGCCATTTATTTCCATATTCATTTTGAATTTTTTAAATGGGTCGTCATTTTCGGTATTTAAAGTTAAATTAGCTACCGTTTCGAGCTTATTTTTCCTTAATCTGGGGCAGACTGGCTTTATGTGCCCTGTCTCATTACAATAATAGCTTATTATGGGCTTCCATTTCTCAAATTGACTCTCCCCCACTCTGGGGTACTCCCTCCTAATTTGAGAACTCCCATGGCTTACCTCATGCTTATAAAGATCCCTATTCAAGAGACTGACATTTTTACCCTTACCACTAAAATGAGCTAATTTATTTTTACTTTCGAGAGGCTGTTTATCAAAGGTTCTACGCTCCCAGGTTTTCGTCGGACCTGTTTTTTATGCAATCTTCTAATCGCCTCAAAATGGTCCAATTTGTCAGCTAAACATTTAGCCTCCTTGAAACCATCCCACGAATCTAGAAAAAGGTCTACTAATTCACTTGGGGCTCTTTTTTTTATTTTTTTTCTGTCACTAGTACCTCTTTCAACGTGGTGAAATCGTCCACTTTCATCCCAGCTAGCTAGTTGTCCAGGTAAGACCTTAGTTCGAACACTATATCCACCCACATTGTCCCTGGTCTGCGTTGATGCGACTCAAATCTATCTCTGAAGGGCAATCGGTGTGAGTTGGAACCAGGCCAAGAGCAGATTTTTTATGTGGGCGTAATTGTCGCTTTTCTCTAGAGGTTCTTTTGCTACTATCTCCGTGATTTCCATCGGAAGTAAAGAAATGAATTGGGAGATCCATATATTCTCAGCCAATTTTTCTTTTTTCGCCTGCCTTTCAAATATTTCAAAATATAGATTAATGTCCGCATTCTTAACATCGAACTTAGGCACTAAGTCTCTCAAGTTAACCCGTCTATTAACTCCCTGGCCCTCAAGATCAGTTGACGATACACTTATCGTATTCGTACTATCAGCTAATTTCATTTTTTCCAACTCAAATGCCCTAACTAATTTACGCTCTTAAAATTCTCTCGTCTCACGTTAGCTTTCCTTGGTTTCCCGTTTTTCCGCCAAGATACCCTCCAACAAACTTTTAACCGATTCTTAGTTATAGTCTTTACTCTGACAAATTCTATTCTTAATTCTCACTTGGTTAGAGTACTACTGACTTCAACAGCCAAATCTATCGCTACCTCTAACAATACTTCTTTTGTTTGCTTTAAAAGAAACGCCATCATGCCTTAACAAATACAACTCTAAATCCAATCTCAATTGTCACTAAAACAATTCAAATATTCAACGTAAACCAACACTACACTATACACTATACTTAGTTGTACTACACCAACTTACACAAATACGCAGCGTAACTAACCGTACACTATACCTAGACTTTAATTATACTTCACAAAATTATACTCATAACTAGCATAACTAACAGTACCCTAGACTCAGACTTAACTGTATTTCACAAAATAATACAAATACTCAGAGTAACCTGATAATACACTACACCAGTGCTTCTCAAACTTTCAATACTGGCGCCCCCCTTTTCAATCACAATTTTTATCGCGCGCCCCTTATGCATTAATAATGCACTAAATGCAATAATAATGCACTTTGACGATAAAGCTACAATACGAGATCTTAATTATAAACCATACAAATTAATAACATAATTATTAAATTTCGAATACTACTTTTAAGCAAAAAAAATAAATTAATTAAGTAATAGGTTAATTATTATGTTATTTTTCCTTTCTCTAATTTTTAAATTGAACATATTGCAAAATGCGGTGACTGCTTAGAAGACAAAATATGGATATCTGCTAAATATAGAAAAATAACTCAGAGGGTCAATTTATAATCATAAGCATTCCTTATAAAAACTTTGCTTTGCAAGACAAGCCCATGGAAGTCGTTAATACTTATTAAACTTGCTCTTAATTTGGTATTAATTAATTAGTTACAAAATACTCTGTGCAGCACTGATACATTAACCCTCTAACTGGATACCTTCCTCCTGAAAGGTTATTCCGAACGCGTTTTACTCTTATATTGCTATTCCCTTCAAAAATGCAAGAGGCTTCAATTCTTTCCCCCTTTTAAAACTTGGGAGGTCGAAAGGGGATAACTTTATGACTTGGTTCGGCGTATTTGATCATTGAGAACCAGGATAGCAATCGTTTACAGCTAGCTCTTAAATTGCCTTGGGCAATCTTGTAGGAAAACCGTAGTTCTTTCTACTCTGTCGTTTTTCCCATACATTCAGTCACAGTGTAAAATTTAAACAAAATGCAGGGTAAAAAAAACATGAAATAAATGCGTGTTAAAAGTTGAAATATAGTTATATTTTCTTCAAACAAAATTTATTTTTCTGTCATTTTTTAAAAATTAAAAAAAAATATTTTGGTATTGCGATTTGAATCAGAAAAAAGCATCCTGTATTCATTTTTGAATATGAGAGTAAGAAAACGCGCTCACTTTCCTGTTTCTTAAAAAAGTTATCAGGTAAAAAGAGTAAAGGCCCTATCTTTTTTTTTAAACAATAAGACATAAATGGTGCATATTTATGAAATAAAACAGATCTTTCTCTATTCAATTATATTTTTAATTTAGAATAACATAAAAAATGATTTCAATATACTTTTAATTTATTTAAATTTAAATCATATAAATGATATTTTTATGTTAACTGAATATTTTTCGGAAAAAATCTAAATTTTCATTCCTAGTGCTCTCTTTTTCGAACTTCTTGTATTAAATAAAAATATCTTTTCTACATCGGCATTTGTGATGGACGTAACACACATTCAGTCAATAATTTTTAATTTTAATGGGGGATATACTTCTTCAAATGCGCATGACAGTACTTCTAACCATTTCTACTCAAGTTAAATTTCTTATCTTTATATTTCTTTTATTACAAGGAAAAATGTCACACATCAATAACTACATTTCCACACAATTCAGTCATTACAAATTCTATTGTGAGAAAAGTTCTCCCTAATTAATTTTGTCTTTCAAAACAGTACACTTAAAACAATTTTGTTCAGTGAAGTTAACCGACAGTTCCACAATGTATTCATACCAAATTTTAAAAACAAATTTAACACTTGGAAATGTATCCAGTATTAAATTTTTCAGTATACACAAATATTTCCTGCTGTAGGGAAGATATAGTATGAGAGAGATGTGGTGTGCGGTTGTGAAAGAATGTTTTCGTACGTGTAGACTATTTTTGAAAATTTAAATATCACTGAAGCTGATCATATAACTGCAAATGAGCCTTATTTTAATGTGTGCTGGTATCAAAGTAAAACACTTTACAATATTAAATAGCCTATGGGTTTATACCCAATATCAAACTATTCGCAAAATGGCTTACAACTTCTATTCAAATTGTAAAGAAACTGAAATATAAATATATCTTACTACAGTCAAAAATATTCATAATATGTAAGTATCCTATTTCTCCACTTATTTCTGTACATTTTAAAAACTGTAGCTGAATGCAATTTTTTATATTTATAAACGAGGGATAACAGCCCACACAGTCGTAAAAATGTCTTTATCATTTTTAAATATACTACTATAAAACGTATATGGATTGTAAGATCAGTCGTAAAATCCTAAAAGCTTTTAGAGCAGCTAAAAACATGTAATTTTGGATTGATCAAATTTTTAATATAATACACAAATATACATGTTATTAAGCAAATACATTTGAAAAATAAAACTTCCTTCTGAAATAAACGTAGTTGAAAGAAAAATGTTTAATTGGAAATGAGTGGAAATACATAATTATCTAAAGGGTATCCCCAAAGTGAGGAAATCCTCAAACTTAAAACTCAAACTCAGAGGCACAACAATCCATGAGGGCCAGGAACTACTGTGCCCATCATAATACACGTGACCATTGGACGCTGAGATATCCCGATTTGGTGGTCTGTCTGAAGAGAGACCTTCAGTGTTTAAGACCCGAAGCAAGCTTGGTACTCATTTATCGACCCAATGTAGCGGGGAGGAAAGGCAGAGTCGACCTTACGCAGCCCGTTAATAGAACCCCAGACCTGTGGTGTGGAAGCACTATACACTACTACTCGATCCTATTCGGTGAAAAATAAAATTTAATGTTAGAATCTTATATAAATCCCTAATGAATGAGGGAGTCCAAAATTTTTTTTTCATGTAAACTGTTTAGATGAAAATGGTTAATTATGAACATTTCTGATTGCATAAATTAAAATTAATTGTTATAGTTTACATAAATTTTTAAGGTTGCAAAAGGTGTATTTCGGCTGCACGAATTAATTTTAAAAGGAATACGGTTACGAAAAAGTAGTACAAATCTATCTAAAGTAGGGTTGGTTACCTTAGATATTGTCAAACACAACAATGTATTGGAAGCCAATTCCACAATTCGTTGTTATAAAAATGTATGGAAAATTACAAGATTTATTTTTGCATTTGTAATTTATATATATATAATTTTTCCCGGGAGCTTTAAAAGCTAGAGCGGCATCCATCAAAACCGAGGTTCTCTCTCTGTTTTTCCAGATCGCCCTGACTAAGCCGGCTCTGCCATAGTAAGCGAAAATGCCTGATTTTGTTTGTCAAGATCATTTTATAGCAGACTGCATTTTTCATGTATTTTAGATGGTCGTTTTATATTTTCTACATCAATATCTTAATGTCTGAATTTAAAATTACATAAAATTCTTGACATTCGCATCAATGACCATGATAATTTTTATTAGTATATGAATGTGTCATCAAACGATTACATGACTAATATTAACACACACATTATTTTAACCATTTAATTGATATTAGGTATAACATAACGCACACAAATTTTCTAAACTTTAAAATAAATATTTCGAAAACTACTTCAGATATACTCAAAATTTTTTATTCCTACGCTTTAGCTTCTCTATGTAAGAATTTATTGTAATTGTGTATATTCATCAATTTTTTTAGTATATTTTTTGCTCTTAGCATGCGGTTTTCAACCGAATTGTATGAAATCTTCGAAATATATTAAATGAATGATTGAATATTAACGTCGCACTGTTCAGCTACACGAGGGCTTTTGGCGACGGACCACGTAATTTTGAACCATGGTCAAGTGACGTGGACGACACCTGAGCTGGCACCCCCTCTCCTAACTACCCCACTACACCAACGGGAGGACGTTTCAGCTCTCGACAGATTTAACATGCATCGCTGCCCTACACGGCGGTTTTATTTGGTGGTACTGGGCTCGAACTCGTGACAAAGCAAGCCACGTTCCGATACCTATACCACTCGGCTACCGCGGCCGAAATATATTAAAAGATACCAAAGAAGCTATATAATAAAATTTGAAATTTTTATTATACTCAAACAATTGCTAAAACTTATGGTAAATTATTTTTAACTGCGCGATGCATTTTTTTTTTCTTAATTTCAAATGGAATTTCTAACATAAAATTTCTAGCTTTATATAAGGTCGAGATTTCAAAACATATCCAGATTTTAATTACTTATTCAGTTAGCCTTTAAAAAAGATAAATGTTGAGGTATTTTGTATAAATAGATATTTTTGAACAATATATAATTCGAATGTTTTTCAATAGCTCGAATTTAAAATTGGTTTTTATGTTTATTTATATGCATAAATGTCTACTGGAAGCCAATTCCACAACTCGTTGTTATAAAAATGTATGGAAAATTACAAGATTTATATTTGCATTTGTAATTTATATATATATAATTTTTCTTGGGAACTTTAAAAGGTAGAGCGGCATCCATCAAAACCGCAGTTCTCTCTCTTTTTTCCAGATCGCCCCTGACTATGCCGGCTCTGCCATAGTAAGTGAAAATGACGGATTTTGTTTGTCAAGATCATTTTATAGCAGACTGCATTTTTCATGCATTTTAGATGGTCGTTTTATATTTTCTACATCAATATCTTAATGTCTGAATTTAAAATTACATAAAATTCTTGACATTCGCATCAATGACCATGATAATTTTTATTAGTATATGAATGTGTCATCACACGATTACATGACTAATATTAACATATTATTTTAACCATTTAATTAATATTAAGTATAACATAACGCACACAAATTTTCTGAACTTTAAAATAAATATTTCAAAAACTACTTCAGATATACTCAAAATTTTTCATTCCTACCCTTTAGCTTCTCAGTTTTGCTTCTATGTAAAACTTTATTGTATATTCCTCGGTTTTTTTAGTATATTTTGTCTCTTAGCATGCATTTTTCCACTGAATTGTATGAAATCTTCAAAATATATTAAAAAATACCAAAGAAGCTATATAATAAAATTTGAAATTTATATTATACTCAAAGAGTTGCTAGAACTTATGGTAAATAATTTTTAACTTTGCGATACATTTTTTTTCGAAATTTCAAATGGAATTTCTAACATAAAATTTCTAGCTTTATACGGTCGAGATTTCAAAAATATCCAGATTTTAATTACTTATTCAGTTAGCCTTTAAAAAAGATAAATGTTGAGGTATTTTGTATAAATAGATATTTTTGAACAATATATAATTCGAATGTTTTTCAATAGCTCGAATTTAAAATTGATTTTTATGTTTATTTATATGCATATAAATGTCTACTGTAAATGTTTCCGTATATTTTTGATTACCATTTATTCAAACATTCCAGTTATGAAAAAAATGTGTGAAAATCTTCATTCATGTTGTCTTTGATGTAAACTGAAGTTCAAGCACTTAAAATTCAAATATAATTCGGTGTATTTTAACAATATATAACTAGGCACTGTACGTAAACTTCCCTGAACACTTGAGCTTTGGAATCTAAAAAAAAATTAATAGATCTTAATTAGTTTTTTTTGTTATTATTTTATCAAAGTGTAAGAAAATGTTTCAAATTATTTGATGAAATTTAAATTTATTCATTTTTATTGGTTGGAAAGTTGAAAAGATTTCAAATTTTAAAGTGTTTGGTGTTTTATTATTTTTGGGGGCTTCTTATAATGAAATAATCATGTTTCAAAAACTGAAAAAATTGATTAAGATAAGAAAAATTAAGCGAAAGAATATACTTTAAAAAAGATAATTTGTCTAACTATATAAAATAGCAGATTGCCCTGACACGCCCCAACTTGTTACAATTTGAATTTAATATGAAACCAAATAGGAATTGTAACATATTTTACTTATGCATTGGGACTTTTGAAAACTTTTAAAATACAAGATAGCAAACAAACACTTCTTGGGTTCTAAAGAAATTTCTCCCAGATTTTTTACGATTGCCCCATGATCAAAACACGGGGTTCCCTGCGAGCCATAAATCTCCTGCTGTGTTGCTTCCTCCGTCCCTCATTATCTTTCAAGATGTTAAACCTTAAAAGGGGGAAAGGATTTCAGAAAAGTGCGGCTAATCCGCTTTTGAAAACGTTACTTGAAGGCAGAAAAACCCGCGCTGTTCATTTTCGAAGCATCTTTACACTGACGGAATTTTCCGTGCTATCCGGTTAGAGGGTTAAAAGTATACCGGCTGAAGTACCCGCTCTTTGCGGGACTTCATTTAGAAGAAAATAAAACATTCTTGATATAATAGCTGTATTGTAAGGAGAGTAAAGCCAAGTACGCGACAATGTTTACAAAAATGTAAACAGTTTTTTTTTAATGATTGTTCAAATTATAATTAATTTTAAGGGAATTTTAATTTAAGCCTCACAGAATTAGCATTTATAATTGATGTTAAATAATGAACAATAATATAAATTTCCGATGAAGAATAATTATTTTATTTTAAATATTTAAAGGAAAAAGACTTCAACATGTTTTAACATGGGAGCAGGCGCGCACTCGATATGGTCGAGCGGGGTTATTGAGTCACCCAAATCCTTTTTTTATAATTATTTTATTGTACACGATACAAATCATTATTCCAGTGAATAATTTAATTAAGAGAAAGGTTACTGACCTACTTTCAAGGATTTTTCAATTTTTCTTTGGTAATAAATAAACAGTTTTGCCAGAATTAACAATTTCTTGATCTGTGTGTCCCACACGACCACTTCCGGGTAAAAAGTGTATTCATTATGATAATATATATGTTACTGCTAAAAACAATTGCTATGCTTTATATGTTTGAAAACACTCATCTTGGTCTAAGTCTTGGCCAAGTAATCCACCAAAGTGTGTGTGTGTGTGCTCTACGTGTTTTTCCAAATATCATAAAACTGTTTTGCACGGAAAAAAGTGCAACAGAGAAATACATTACTTACAACTTCCTTAAATGAGAAATAAACACATAAGAGAGGGGTCATAACTATCTGTACCAATAACTTAGAAGGTCAAACAAATTACAGCTATAATGTGCAGTATTTCAAAAATAATGACAGTGATGAATTTTTTATGTTCCTAAATTTTTTCGATTCTGGATCTGGGATCTGTTTTTTCTCTGAAAGAGTAGAATGTTAGTTTTAAAAAAGAAAACGTAATAAAAACTCTCTCATCATGGGATTACAGCAAATTAAATAAAATATTTTTTATTTGGTTATAGGATCAAAGATAGCTAATTAAGTATTGAAGAAGTATTTTTTTTGATGATTCAATATCGCCTATAACTTATATCAGAGTAAAAGTGCATTTTTTATTATGTCTGAAAGTATTTTGTTTTAATTCATTCCAGTAAATTAATTATTTTTTAAATCTCTTATTTTCGATATGCTCGCGCTCCCCTCGTAAGGTAATCGCGCCCCCAAGGGGGCGCACTCCACAGTTTGAGAAACACTGACTTACATAATGCAACACAAATTATTAACAAAAAAAAAAAAATTATCAAAACTTACACTAAAATGTTTTTCATTAAGGTAAAATAATATAATTCTAAATATTTAAATCTGAGAGCCTCCCATCTATTTTATACCTTTTCCTGTAACTTTTCTCGTAGCTTGAATAAATCAATTTTTTGCCATTTTTGAGTTCAAAAATCGTTTTTATCTTAAAGCACGTGTCTTTCCTTTCACAGAATAATCAATTATAATTAGCTTACTTGCAACAACAAAAAATTTTGACCTCAGGAAAATAATGAACTGTCTTATAATATTCATAATTCACATATTTTCTATTTTTACTCCATCTATTTTCAGATAATTTAATGCAAATGACAGCGTACATTCTTTATGCAGATTAGACTTAATAAGAAGATAAGTATAAGAAATAAGTCTGTCCTGGTTTTGTATCTAAGTACATTTTTTTGTAATTAATTTACACTGAGTGTATATCTTAGCTTTTAAGAATAATTCTCTTTATTTAATATTCGAGATGATTTTTTACAAATTCAGTTTCTTAAATGATAATTTAAAAATTCACTGTTTTTTAATGCGCTTTTACATTCGAAATAACTTATTTTTCTATTAGATAATAACTGGAAGAGTTGCCCTTTGAACTAATGTAAAATCATTTTTACATTTTAAATAACATTTTCCCACATTTCATTTTAAAAAACTTCCTTTCCAATTAATGAATTTTGATGGGAAAAATTCTTGTATCTCCTTGCAAAATGTAATGTTACAAAATGATATCTTTCTCTCTTGAATTGTCAAAATAACTTTGATATACCATTTAAAGATTACAACCAGTAATAATAGTAAAAACAATTAATTCTTATCCAATGATGTTTCTGTAACCCTTGTTCTACTTAGTATAATACGCAAATTATTCTAAAGCAATTGTTCATGAAAAATGAAAAAGCGAAATAACTTTTTTTTTATTAAAAATAAGTTTTAAAAGTCGTTAATGACAAATCACTCTAAAATTTCAATGGTTTTTTTTCAGAAACACGTTTCAGGTTTATATCTAAAATGTTTCGACTTTCACGTATTTAAAAATTTATCTGTAAGTATGAATAAATTTTTATTATAGATTCTCAGGTAAGAAATTAAAGCTTTTATAAAAGCAGAACACCTTTTTCAAAACATAACGTTAAGAAAATAAATTAATCAAAATCCCTTTTGCTTAACTCCTTAAGAAAACATTTTTAATGTATTTAAAAAATATAACTCTACCACACGTAAATATCAAACATACAAGTAAGCTACCATTCCCATATTCCCTAAAATAATGGCACAAGATAATAATATTAAGATGGTGAAAATATCTAAAGCTCTCGTTCAAACATGAACTACCTTACTAGAGGATTAAATATGTATGAAATGTTAGGGAGAGAGAGAGTCTATAATAAATTGTGATACTGAATAATCCGAGACTGTTTATGAGGTTTAAAAGACTATTTAATTTTTGGATTTCGTGGAGATCTTAAGCTTCATGGAGATGGTGTAACGTAGCTATACCATCTGGGATTAGAAACAACAACATAATCCGAGAAGAAATATTCAGGCTCATATTTTATACTCATTATTCCAGAAATTATGCATGAATAACTGCGAACTTGCTTCTCTAAGATTCTGTGTTGAATATCTGGCAATATGATTCTATCTTCTTTTCTGTAAATAGATGTCACAATCGTGTGTGATCAATAAATAAGATACGTGAGAAGTATAATACTTCTTATATAGAGAGACAGCATTTGTATTTTTCCATTTTTATTTGTTTCTGTCGTGAATTTCGATAAAAATTCATAAGTCACCTACTATTGAAATATATTATACACTATTTTAAAAAGTTCTTTACATTCTGTATCACGAACTGCTTTCATTTAGTGTTTTCAAGGCAATCGTGTGGGGATGCAACAAATGCAATAAAGTGGGGTTTACATCTCAATTCTAAGTTTCATAAAAAAGTACATGACATTTCAGTTATTCAGTTTATTATATAATTCTTACAGCTATCAATTGCAAATTTTACATCCAAATGCTAATTTTATTACTAGTTATATGACAAGTCAAATCAGTGCAACATATTTTTGTAATTAATTTCATTTCAGCTTTATATTATAAACTGAATATTAATAGCTATTCATTAAAATATTGTTGTGAAAAATATAAAACCTTAGTGATTATTGATTACAACTGTTTAGTTTTCTGTTGATTCATAGATCATCCGTCCTTATTTATTCCTGAATTATTAATTTTATCTATAAATAAATAGAAAATTAGTGTTATATATATGTAGGCTTATATATAATATAATCCGACTTCTTCCCATTTAATTGAATTTCCATGTACATTTATTAATTACACCTGTAACTACCTTATATTTAAGTTAGAAAAATTGTTAAATTATTTTTACTATAGAGAATTACATTTTTGCTTAGTTTATTTATATAATCATAGTGTAAATTATAGCTACAACTATTATATATATATATATATATATATATATATATATAACCTCATTCAAAACTACTTATTTATAAATTACCTGTACTTGTTTATTTGTACTCATAGGAAAGATCAGTAGGAACTGTTATCGGTGTTTCTGTCAATATGAACCACTTACTAAGTTTCATATAATGATAATGCATGGTAAATGGTTATTGATTTATTGATCATTTATTTAGATAATGCAATGATAAGTGGAGTTAACTGCATTGATGATTTCTCAATATCTGATAACAGTTATATCTGTTTTCAATCACTTTACTAGAGTGTGTTGCTAAATAACTATTGCAAGCAGCTTCTATTCATTAATATATTTTTCTGTATCTTGGGTATCATAGATGGGTTTAATTTCGCGTTTAGTCTTTTTTTTATTTTACTTAGAAAATATTTATATTAAAGTTATTTTACATATGAATTATTAAACAATAGTATTCAATGATCGCTCTTTATTTTGAATTTATGCCTATATGTGAGAGATTTATTTGAAAAACTTAAATGAATTCTTTATTTATAAAATGCTTTTTTTTAAATAATTGTAACAGATGAATTCATTAGCATAAAATGTTTATAAATTTTTAAAAAAATTTTTACAATTCAAAAAAGCAAAAAAAAAAACAAAAAAAAAAACAATGGCGTATATAATAAAGCGTATAACTTAAAACGCTAAGAAAAAAGGTTGAAAATGATTATTGTTCAGTTTTCTAGATTCCGACACGCATTTCTTAATACCAAAAAATAGCACCTTGAAAAGAATAAATTGTCACATTTCCAAGAATAAAACACATATAAATTTCAGTGAATGTTATAACGTAAAAATGAATACATAAAAAAAACCTTGTGCTTTTGTGTGTTTAAAAGTGTGTCTAATTTAATAAACTTAGCTACTTAAAACTGAAGTATGCTGTGCAACATGAAAAAATATCGAAATAAAAAAAAAAGATTTCTTCTAAAACGCACTAGAAAAAAAATATGATTGAAATGAAAAGATTCAAAATTGAAAACTGGAATTTTAACAACATTTTAAAATCGTAGAATTGTTGAAAAAGACTATGGTAACTCAAAAAGCTTTGAATTAATTTATTTAACATACTATTGTGTGTTGCCTATATTACTTATACCGACTCCTTATCACGATTTTTTTGTGTTGAAATGATACGGATTTTGTGATCACATATAATTCACGTAAAAACATTAAAATAGAAAGTTTGTAAGAATAGTGCTCTTTAAACAGTTGTTTATCCAATTTTTTACACATAATATTAACATTCATCATAGTTTACAAATAAAGAATTACATTTCACGTAAAAGCGCCCCTTGCTCGTCTTTCAACTCATTTAACGAACTCAGAAGAGGACGAGTCATCAATCTGCCGAAGTAATCCCAAAGATGTTCTAATAGATTCAAGTCTGGAAATATAGTTCTATTCTATTCTGTCTATTCTGCTCACTCCATATATTAATCATAAAGATTTCAACAAACCTAGCTCAAAGAGATCGAGACTACTCGTGATTTTCCACGTCTTTATTTTAAAAATAGTTTCATTTTATTTCTAACAATTAACAATATAAGTTTAATTTAATATTGCAGTTTCTACCTATTGTACTCTGTATGGCAACATTGTTTGAGTTAGAAATACAACACACACACACATAAGAGTGCACTCGTTGTCACTTCATTCACAACTCCTCATTCAGATACAAATCTGAATATTTTATCAAAAGAATTCACTTGATTACATGAATAAAAAGATTTATTTTATTTTTAAGGGATATTTTTACAACTGAACAGCTAGATAAATTTTGATCGGATAGAAATTATTCAAAACAGCAATTACAGCAATGAATACTAGCATAAGAACAATTTTTCTTGTAGAGTTCTTGAACTACATCCAAATTATGCGAAGGAAAACAAAGCTCATCAGAAGTGCAACAGTAATATATATAAAGCCTAGAGCAACCTTTGTTATTTATCTTAAACTTTGATGAATACCTTAAAAGCAGTGTTTCTCAAACTTTCAATACTGGCGCCACCCTTTTCGATCACAATTTTTTTCGCGCCCCCCCCCCTTATACATTAATAATGTACTGAATGCAATAATAATGCAATTTGACGCTAAAGCTACAATAGGCCATCTTAATTATAAACCATAAAAATTAGTAACATAAGTGTTAAAATTTTGTATACTACTTTTAAGCAAAAAATAAATAAAATAATAGGATAATTATTATGTTATTTTTCCTTTCTCTAATTTCTCAATTGAACATATTGCAAAATGCGGTAGCTGCTTAGAAGACAAAATATAGATATCTGCTAAATATAGAAAAAGAACTCAGAGGGTCAATTTCTAATCATAAGCATTCCTTATAAAAACTTTGCTTTCCAAGACAAGCTCATGGACGTCATTAATACTTATTAAACTTGTTCTTAATTTAGTATTAATTAATTAGTTATAAAATATTCTGTGCAGCACTCTGATATATTAGAGGTATACCGGCTGAAGTGCCCGCTCTTTGCTCGAGTTCATTTATAAGAAAATAAAACATTATTGATATAATAGCTGAATTGTAAGGGAAGCAAAGCCAAGTGCTCGACAAAATGTTTACAAAAACGTAAAATGATTTTTTTAAAATCGTTGCTCAAATTATAATTAGTTTTAAGCAAATTGTAATTTTAAGCCTCACAGAATTAGCATTTATAATTGATGTTAAACAGTAGCGCACACAGGAATTTTTCAAGGGGGGTCCGGGGTCGAAAGTTCATCAATCTTGTATCAGGTTCCTTTTGATTTTATCGATTTCTGGGAACAAAACACAGTAAAAAACTAATTCTTGACTAAATAATTAGCATTAATTAATAAAATTAATCATTAATAACAAATACTTAATTAAATTTTGCATACTATAAACTTAGAATTATAATCAATCGGAAAAAATCAAGGGCTTTGGGGGGTCCGAACTTCCCCCTTGTGTGTGCCACTGATGTTAAATAATGATCAATAATATAAAACATGTATTATTTTTTATTTTTCAAGCGAAAAGACTTCAACATGTTTTAACCCGGGAGCAGGCGCGCACTCGATACGGTCGGGGTTATTGAGTCATCCCAATCCTTTTTTTTATAATTATTTTATTGTGCGATACAAATCATGATTCCGGTGAATAATTTAATTAAGAGAAAGTTTACTTACCTACTTTCAAGGACTTTTCAATTTTTCTTTGGTAATAAATAAACAGTTTTGCCAGAATTAACGATTTCGTAATCTGTGTGTCCCGCGCGACCAATTCCGGGTAAAAAGTATATTCATTATGATAATATGTATGTTACTGCTAAAAAAATTGCGTGAAACGTTTTTCGTTATGCTTCATATGTTCAGAATATTTATAAAAATATGTCTTGGCCAAGTAATCCTTCATGTGCTTGTGTGTGTGTGTGTGTGTGCTCTCCGTGGTTTTCCAAATATCATAAAACTCTTTTGCATGGAAAAAAGCGCAACTAAGAACACATAAGAGAGGGGTCATAGCTAACTGTACCAATAACTTAGAAGGTCAAACAGATTACAGCTATAATGTTCAGTATTTCAAAAATAATGGCAGTGATGAATTTTTTATGTTCCTAAATTTTTTCGATTCTGGGTCTGGGATCTGTTTTTTCTTAGAAAGAGTAGTATGTTAGGTTAAAAAAAATGCGTAATAAAAAAATCTCTCATCATGGCATTACAGCAAATCAAATAAAAGTTTTTTTATTTGGTTATAGGATCAAAGATAGCTAATTAGGTATTGAAGAAGTTTTTTTTTGCTGACTTAATATCGCGCGCGTGCGCCTATAAATTATATCAGAGTAATAGTGCATTTTTTATTATGTCTGAAAGTATTTTGTTTTAATTCATTCCAGTAAACTAATTATTTTTTAAATCTTTTATTTTCGATATGCTTGCGCCCCCCTCGTAAGGTCATCGCGCCCCCCAGGGGGGCGCGCCCCACAGTTTGAGAAACACTGCACTACACAAAAAATGTGCTAACGAAACAAGTGTACTACTGTATACTACGACCTAACTCAATAAACAAACGCACATACAAACATAGCACATTAATACTCTTCAAACAAACTTAATAATTTCTGTAGTCTTTCAGTCTAGATTTTTAACTTTATCTAGCACTACTTTTCTTACAAAATTTTACATAAACTAGTAATAATGTATTGCTGCCCCAATACTATACTGAAAAAGAAAAAGACTGACCTTAACATTGCAGATGGACACACTGGAAACATCTTCTTCACCGTTCTCCGGGAATAAACGGAAGGCAGGCTTTTTGCGGGCACTCTTCACAGGAAGGAAATTACAGGAATTCCGGGAACCCTTTCAGGAGGGCACGCTTCCTTAACACACAGACACGGGCTTCTTGTTGCAGGCAATTCGAGGACTCACACTTCTTTTTTAGGTTGTGCCAGAATCAGGTGGGCATAACTCCATACGGCTGGCCTTTTATCTTTTCTTCTAAATAAAGGCTTCGAGGCATCTATTTGCAGAAATGCCTATATCAGCACCGGGGGTGCCACCATATTAGATCTTGCTATAACGTCGTGAGAAGGTAGCGTAAAAATAAAACATCACAGCAAGGTTGTGGGAGTAAAAAATATTTTAAATTTTTTCTCCAATAGGATAATTAAATTAAATTAGATTATGCAGTTGGTAGTCTCTGTGCCTAGCCAGTATTGTACCTCTGTTTTGAAGTCGCTCTCTTCACAGCTTGTCTCGGTCCAACCCGCAAGGCGTTTTCGTTATTCTCGTCCAGGACCCCTGGTCACGATCCCGGTCTAAAACTCCGAGATCCTTCTTTTTTTCGCTTCCCGAAAACGCCCAGCCCTTGTCTTTTTTCGATCTTTTTTCCTTTCGGTTTTACCAGACTTTTTAAAACATCAGGGGCAGTCCAATTCCCACCCCTCACGCTTTCTCATTGGTGGACCCATATGAGTCGATCCTTGAACCTCAACTCATTAGAGTCCATTGGCGCATAATCCGTCAATCGTCCTCCTCCCTGGTTTCTTCACAAACCAGCAGGTGTCCGACACATGCTTCGATGGCCAAGCCCCTTCGCACCTCTGTGGCCTTTTACCACCTTTGAGGACAATTCACTATTGTGTATGTAAGGTGACAGTCAGCTGCCTCGAAAGCGATCTCGTCCACAGTGGTATAGCCAGACTATTGTATGTTCAGTCACACACTGGCACCAAAATCCAAACTCTAAATAATCGATAATGAGCCCCCAGCCGCAGGTGCACCAAAACTCAGTCTAGTATTGTTCTGAAAGAGTGAAACTCATTTCGAGAGGGGGATGTCACAGTCCAAATGTTTAATAAAATCGAACAAATACATGTTGTAATTCATTATTTTTGTGATTAAGTGTCTTTTTACACTAAAAATGCGATTTTCTCAAAATGATTGTTTTCAAAACAAGTGTACCTTTTTCACAGAATCTACTAAATGAAGGTAGTTGCAATTTTCACCACACATAAATAAAATGTAACTATATATAAGGGAGCTACTTTTTTGGAGATTTTCCCAGAATATTTTGCTGAAAAGCAGTTATCGTAAAAAAATTGACAATTTTAAAAAAATTCAAAAAGATACTTTTAAGATGAATTTTTTTGAAAAAAGTAAACATTATATTTTAAATATTTTACCATTATATTTAAATAAAAAAACTTATTAATATACTGACAAAGTTTTTTAATTTAACAGTTTCTGAGAAATATGTTCCTAAAATGACTCCATTTAACATTGTTGGTATAGGGGGTACCAACTAGTCTTAAATTAAGTTATTTTCACCGAATCCAAAGGGACCTCTATTCTACACTTTAACCCAAAATTGAAAAGCTTTATCTATGTCATGACACATAGCCAACTAATAAAACCCCATTTTAAATTCTGCTTTGAAAGGTGGTCAGCCATTGACCATTATGTTACATAAATAAAATTATTGTTTTGCAGTAAAACGTGTTTGTATGAATTGTCCTGTTTCAGTATGCATTATGGTTTTACTAATTCACTCAAGATGGTATTAAGTTATTATCAATTAGCACTGTTAGTAGAAGGTGCCTTAAATGTAGTTTCTTGAAAATTTTAAAGCACTTTTTTAGCTTATTAAGTTATGGAAAATTTCTTAAAAGTTCCCATAAAGAAATTATTTAAGAGTTTCAACAATTTCAATACACTTATTTTACAATTCCTTTCACTCTCATTTTCGAGTATTGAAAGAATCAAAATTAACTATACAGAATAAGTAAAATTGAACATAATACACTCTGTCGCAAAAAAATATATGCACCCAGAAGAAATCAAGCTACAATCACGAAACTCGGCAAGAATGTAGTCTGGTAAGAGATATGCAAATGATTAAAATTTCGAAGCCAATGAGACAAGGCTAAGTGTGCTATGCGCATATTAGTTGCGCAACTGGGAGAGTTTAAAAGCATGAGTACGAGCGCCGTACGGCTATCCAAACGAATCTGATGACTTTGATAGACGATATTGAGACTTAGGATACCTCTAAGACGTAACCGGCGGCAGTACGAGCAGCTGACGGACTTTGATAGGGGCCGTATAATAGGCATCAGAGAAGCAGGTTGGTCGAATAGACGTATCGGCCGCCACCTCGGTCGGAGCGATATGGTAGTTGCTCGGTGTTGGTAACAGTGGATCACAGAAGGTAGAGTGTACCGTCGCGGAGGGTCAGGACGTCCCAGGAACACAAATGATCGCGAGGATCGTGCAATCAGAAGAGTGGCCACTTCGGCACCAACAACGTCGCTAGCATCGATTCAACGCCACTTACCTCCTTCCAGACATCCAGTGCCATCAAGAGAAACCATAAGGAGACGACTGACCGAAGTTGGCTTGAGGAGCCGACGTCCGCTAAGACGCTTACCACTGACCCCACATCATAGGCAGTGTCGACTGGATTTTTGCCGACCTCGGGCAACTTGGAGTGTGACAGACTGGAGACGTGTCATCTTCAGTGATGAATCCCGATTCAGTCTCAGTGCTGATGACCACCGCACACGTGTCTGGAGGCGCACCGGCCAGCGGTCCGATCCGGCATTTATTGTCGAGCGGCATACAGCAATTTCACAAGGTGTGACAGTGTGGGGAGCAATTTCTTGGGACACACGATCATCTTTAGTGGTCCTTCAAGGCACTTTGACAGCTCGCAGATACGTGGACGATATTTTAACGCCGATTGTGCTACCCATGCTATCAAGTCGCCCAGGTGCCATTTATCAACAGGATAATGCTCGTCCACATACTGCGCGACTCTCCCAACAATGTCTTCAAGGATATGACGTCCTACCATGGCCTGCCAGGTCACCAGATCTTTCGCCAATAGAGCATGTCTGGACACGCTGGGAAGGCAACTGCAGCCGTCCCGAGATACAGGAGAATTAACTGCGCAGATGCAAAGACTATGGCAGGATCTTCCACAGGGGGTCATAAGTGATCTAATTGAATCGATGCCACGCCGAATTTCTGCTTGTATAGCTGCCAGAGGTGGCTTTACTACTTACTGATTTTTAACCTTTTGCAAGCTGTAACCGCTTAATAAAATGATATTTTGTTCTGAATTTTTAATCATTTGTTTATTTTCATATACACTACATGCATACCAAATTTCGTGAATGTAGCTCAATTTCTTCTGGGTGCATATATTTTTTTGCGACAGAGTGTATATTTCAAGATTGATTTTTTACTTTTTGGTATTAGACATTAAGTATAAAAATTAAATCTACTCTACACGGAACCCTATTTCAAAAAAATTTTTTGGAGACAGTAATATTAAAAGTAATTTATGTATTGTTTTCAGACTATATTATTAAACTGATTCTGAAAATAAAAAGTCAATTTAACTAGCCCTTGTTTTAAAATTTAAATTTTTTTTTATTTTTGAAGTTTTTTAAAATCATATAAAATACACAATTTTTGAAATTTTTTCATTATTTTGTGTGTGTGAGTGATTTATATTTTTAATATTATTGTAAACAAAGGTTAGTATGGATTTGAAAATCTATTCCCTTGTTGATTTTTAATAATTATTTTTCTAGAAAAACCTGGAAAAAACACGAAAATTTTTAAAATATCAACTTTAGCATTTTTTAGAAAAATAACTAGAGATCCCAGATTTAAATCCATGGTAACTTTTGTAGAACACACATATCTAAGTATGTATAAAAAATTTCAAGACTGTATCTTGAATAGAAAAAAAGTCTTAGGGATTAAAAAACATTTACATCTTCAAAAATAAAAGTCTGAGAAAAATGCATTTTAAGTTTGTAAAGGCATAAAACAAAAACTAATAATGCTCGCAAAGCTCTCAATTTTTAGTATATTATTTTACTACTTATATAATATATGAAAACACTACATTATTAAAATATGATTGAAAATGCTTTTACTTATTCAAAATATGTTTTTGCAAAATATCGATGTAGCATTTGTTACGATGAGATTATTCAGCTTAAAGTTAACGTAATAATTTCTTTAAAGTTTTAAAATACAATACACTCTTATAAAGAATAATAATGATATAAATAAAGGTTTTTAAAAAGTTAAAAACCACCTTTGTACATAGGACCTAATTTTTTCTCAATTTTAAGTCGACGCAATTTAGCAAGTTTTATTTTTTGCTGCACGACTTTAAAATTTGCAGATTTTATTTTCTTTCTGAAATAGGTTCTCCTATAATCAGTATAGAAGGCTAAATGTTCAGACAATAAACTTGTTGCAAGTCAATTAACATCCTGAAATGTTTTTAGAGCTTTTAATGTTCCAACATTAAATTCAGATATTGCACTCGACACGGCAATCAGCACACGACTCCTAGAAGCTGAATTTTCTTTGGAACATCTGTTCCATATCATCGAATGCAATGCTTCATTAGAATTTTGTGTCAGACCTCTGACACACCTGCTTAATAATTCAGATGAAGCTAATCTTTGATAAATTGGCGAGATTTTGGGCAAGTATTCTTCATTGATTGGTGTTTTTAACCAATCTTTGAGAAAACCTGGTTCTTACCACGTGCCAATGATGATTGGTAAAAACACCATGAGTCTATACCAGAAGGGCACTTTTTATGTTGTGGCTTCTGGTCTGTAGACATGCAATGCAATAGAGTAGCATAAATTGCAATTTTCATCGCCTCTACATCACCTTTATTTTTGCGTATGGCAGTAGTATCTAGTTAGTTTTTTTATTGTCTCTTCTTTCAAACTACCACGTTTCTTCCCTCCCAAAGTTACACCTTTCACTCGCCAATCTTTAACTGTCTGCTTCAAAGCTGTTCCCAAACTTTTACTTACATGGTTGATACATTCTTCTTTTTTAATTTGTGTCTCACTTCCATACACATTTCTTTCTTTTAATTCTAAGAAAGACTTAGAATCCCCATCAGAGAGCAAGGTTGTGTACCGGAAGTCAATGCTCTCAGATCTGTCCCATTGTTAAGAACAGTTGACTTCTTTCGCCACCCAGAGAGGGCGCCACGAACTTGGACTTTTTTATTCTAGAAGGATTTGTTATTGGCGGGAAAATGCCATTCGATTCGTATTCTGTGGGATAGAAGCATCGTTTTTATGTGATTGTGTTGTGCAATGTTTTCCTATATGTAATGGTGTGCGTGTGTGTGTTTTTGTAAAATATAGGCTGGAAAAGTTCTTTGCGTGTTTCTCAATGACTCATATTTTCCTCAAGCTTCGATAAAAAATGTACTTAGGTCATTTGCAATCTAATTAACATGATTGATTCTAATTCTATATTCATTATTCTAACTCTAAATCGATTCTTATTCTTATTCATAACATGTGGTCCGTCGAGTTCAAAGTTGTTGGTGTGATTTATTCTTTGTTATTTTAATTATTCGTTTCATATTCGATATTCTTATTCTAGTGCCTTTATTCTGATACGAATTCTTGAAGTATTCTTATACAGTTTGATTGATATTATTTATTATTTGATTCTAGATTTATTCTTTTATTCTATTTTGTATAAACATTTTTTGATAGTTTTGTATTTGCATTGTGTATATACATTTTGTTATTGTGATATAGTTGTATATTTTGTGTTGAATTTTAAAATTTCATTTTTATAAGCATTTTAAAATTTCATTCATAAATCATGGCTCCAAAACAGTCGAAAAATTATTGGTAAATTTGATTTATTATTATTATTTTAATTATAAAAGACTTAAAAGCTTTTGAAAGTAGGATAGATGAATACGATGATAATAAATCACGCATACGTGTTATAAAAACACAAGTGCTGCAATACGAAATTAGATTAACTGAAACATTCAGTGAATTGTCAACTCATGAAAGTGATTAACCCTCCATTGGACAGAACGGATTTTTCCGCCCTACTAGAGAGGCTTCGAAAATGGACTGCACGGATTTTTCTGCCTTCAAGTAACGTTTTCAAAAGCGGATTAGCCGCACTTTTCTGAAATCCTTTCCCCCTTTTAAGGTTTAACATCTTGAAAGATAATGAGGGACGGAGGAAGCAACACAGCAGAAGTTTTATGGCGCGCAGGGAACCCCGTGTTTTGACCCCTCCCCCCTCCCCCCAATCGTAAAAAATCGGGGAGAAATTTCTTTACAACCCAAGAAGTGTTTGCTCGCTTGTATTTTAAAAGTTTCCAAAAGTCCCAACGCATAAGTAAAATATGTTACAATTCCATTTTGGTTTCATATTAATTTCAAACTGTAACAAGTTGGGGCGTGTCAGGGCAATCTGCTATTTTATATAGTTAGACAAATTATCTTTTTTAAGTATATTCTCTTTCGCTTCATTTTTTTCTTATTCAAAGCTTTCAGTTTTGAAACATGATTATTTTATTATAAGATACCGAAAAATTAATAAAACATCAAACTCTTTAAAATTTGGAACCTTTTCAATTTTTCCAACCACTAAAAATTGAATAAATTTAAACTTCATCAAATCATTTGAAACATTTTCTTACACTTTGATAAAAATAATAACGAAAAAAAAAACTAATTAAGATTTATTAGGTTTTTTTTTATAGATTTCAAAGCCTAAGTGTTCAGGTAAGTTTAAGTACAGTGCCTGGTTATATATTGTTAAAATACACCGAATTATATTTGAATTTTTAAGTGCTTGAACTTCAGTTTACATCAAAGACAACATGAATGAAGATTTTCACACATTTTTTTATAACTTGAATGTTTGAATAAATGGTAATCAAAAATATACGGAAACATATACAGTAGACATTTATGCATATAAATAAACATAAAAACCAATTTTAAATTCGAGCTATTGAAAAACATTCGAATTATATATTGTTCAAAAATATCTATTTATACAAAATACCTCAACATTTATCTTTTTTAAAGGCTAACTGAATAAGTAATTAAAATCTGGATATGTTTTGAAATCTCGACCTTATATAAAGCTAGAAATTTTATGTTAGAAATTCCATTTGAAATTTCGAAAAAAAAAATGCATCGCGCAGTTAAAAATAATTTACCATAAGTTTTAGCAATTGTTTGAGTATGATAAAAATTTCAAATTTTATTATATAGTTTCTTTGGTTTCTTTTAATATATTTCGGCCGCGGTAGCCGAGTGGTATAGGTATCGGAACGTGGCTTGCTTTGTCACGAGTTCGAGCCCAGTACCACTAAATAAACCCGCCGTGTAGGGCAGCGATGCACGTTAAATCTGTCGAGAGCTGATACGTCCTCCCGTTGGTGTGGTGGGGTAGTTAGGAGAGGGGGTGCCAGCTCAGGTGTCGTCCACGTCACTTGACCATGGTTCAAAATTACGTGGTCCGTCGCCAAAAGCTCTCGTGTAGCTGAACAGTGCGACGTTAATATTCAATCATTCATTTAATATATTTCGAAGATTTCATACAATTCGGTTGAAAACCGCATGCTAAGAGCAAAAAATATACTAAAAAAATTGATGAATATACAATTACAATAAATTCTTACATAGAGAAGCTAAAGCGTAGGAATAAAAAATTTTGAGTATATCTGAAGTAGTTTTCGAAATATTTATTTTAAAGTTTAGAAAACTTGTGTGCGTTATGTTATACTTAATATCAATTAAATGGTTAAAATAATGTGTGTTAATATTAGTCATGTAATCGTTTGTTGACACATTCATATACTAATAAAAATTATCATGGTCATTGATGCGAATGTCAAGAATTTTATGTAATTTTAAATTCAGACATTAAGATATTTATGTAGAAAATATAAAACGACCATCTAAAATACATGAAAAATGTAGTCTGCTATAAAATGAGCTTGACAAACAAAATCCGGCATTTTCGCTTACTATGGCAGAGCCGGCTTAGTCAGGGGGGATCTGGAAAAACAGAGAGAGAACCGCGGTTTTGATGGATGCCGCTCTAGCTTTTAAAGCTCCCAGGAAAAAATTATATATATATATATATATATATATATATATATATATATATAAATTACAAATGCAAAAATAAATCTTGTAATTTTCCATACATTTTTATAACAACGAATTGTGGAATTGGCTTCCAATACATTGTTGTGTTTGACAATATCTAAGGTAACCAACCCTACTTTAGATATATTTGTACTACTTTTTCGTAATCGTATTCCTTTTAAAAATTAATTCATGCAGCCGAAATACACCTTTTGTACCCTTAAAAATTTATGTTAACTATAACGGTTAATTTTAATTTATGCAACTTGTGAAATGTTCATAATTAACCATTTCCGTCTAAACAGTTTACATTAAAAAAAGTTTGGACTCCTTCATTCATTAGGGATTTATATAAGATTCTAACATTAAATTTTATTTTTCACCGAATATCATTGAGTGATAGTGTATAGTGCTTCCACACCACAGGTCTGGGGTTCTATTAACGGGCTGCGCAAGGTCGACTCTGCCTTTCATCCCCGCTACATTCGGTCGATAAGTGAGTACCAAGCTTGCTTCGGGTCTTAAACACTGAAGGTCTCTCTTCAGACAGACCACCAAATCGGGACATCTGTTCATGCACCTCAGCGTCCAATGGTCACGTTTATTATGATGGGCACAGTAGTTCCTGGCCCTCATGGATTGTTGTGCTTCTGAGTTTGAGTCTTAAGTTTGAGGATTACCTCACTTTGGGGATACCCCTTAGATAAACATGTATTTCCACTCATTTGCAATTAAACATTTTTCTTTCAATTAAGTTTTTTTCAGAAGGAAGTTTGATTTTTCAAATGTATTTGCTTAATAACATGTATATTTGTGTATTATATTAAAAATTTGATCAGTCCAAAATTACATGTTTTTAGCTTCTCTAAAAAGCTTTTAGGGATTTTACAACTGATCTTACAATCCATATACGTTTTATAGTAGTATATTTAAAAATGATAAGGACATTTTTACGACTGTGTGAGCTGCTGTTATGCCTCGTTTATAAATATAAAAATTGCATTCATTTACAGTTTTTTAAAATGTACAGAAATAAGTGGAGCAACAGGATACTTACATATTATGAATATTTTTGACTGCAGTAAGATATATTTATATTTCAGTTTCTTTACAATTTTGAATAGAAGTTGTAAGCCATTTTGCGAATAGTTTGATATTAAGTATAAACCCATAGGCTGTTTAATATTGTAAAGTGTTTTACTTTGATACCAGCACACATTAAAATAAGGCTCATTTGCAGTTATATGATTAGCTTCAGTGATATTTAAATTTTCAAAAATAGTCTACACGTACGAAAACATTCTTTCACAACCGCACACCACATCTCTAATACTATATCTTCCCTACAGCAGGAAATATTTGTGTATACTGAAAAATTTAATACAGGATACATTTCCAAGTGTTAAATTTGTTTTTAAAATTTGGTATGAATACATTGTGAAACCGTCGGTTAACTTCACTGAACAAAATTGTTTTACGTGTACTGTTTTGAAAGACAAGATTAATTAGGGAGAACTTTTCTCACAATAGAATTTGTAATGACTGAATTGTGTGAAAATGTAGTTATCGATGTGTGACAATTTTCCTTGTAATAAAAGAAACTGAAAGATAAGAAATTTAACTTGAGTAGAAAATGGTTAGAAGTACTGTCATGCGCATTTGAAGAAGTATATCCCCCATTAAAATTTAAAAGTATTGACTGAATGTGTGTTATGTCCATCACAAATGCCGATGTAGAAAATGAATTTTTATTTAATACAAGAAGTTCGAAAAAGAGAACACTAGGAAGGAAAATTTAAATTTTTTCCGAAAAATATTCAGTTAATATAAAAATATCTTTTATATGATTTTAATTAAAATAAATTAAAAGTATTGAAATCCTTTTTTATGCTATTTTAAATTAAAAATATAACTGAATAGAGAAAGATCGGTTTTATTTCATAAATATAATCATTGTATGTAATATTTATTGTGTTATTGTTTAAAAATGAGATAGGGCCTTTGCTCTTTTTACCTCATTACTTTTTAAAAAACAGGAAAGTGAGCGCGTTTTCTTATTCTCATATTCAAAAATGAATACAGGATGCTTTTTTTTTCTGGTTCAAATCGCAATACCAAAGATATATATATATATATATATATATATATATATATATATATATATATATATATATTTAATTTTTAAAAAATGACAGAAAAATAAATTTTCTTTGAAGAAAATATAATTATTTTTCAACTTCTAACATACTATTTATTTCATTTTTTCCTCTTTTTTTTACCTTTCATTTCGTTTTTAATTTTACTGTGACTGAACATATAGGAGAAAGAAACACCGTATCTTTTTCAAAGAGGATTGATCAAGAGAGGATATCTACGCTTTCAAAGAGGATTGCCCAAGGCAACTTAACAGCTAGCTGTAAACGATTGATCTCTTGGTTCTTACTTTTCAAAGCGACCGAACTGGGTCGTAAAATTTTCCCCGTTCGACCACCCAAGTTCTAAAAGGGGAAAGGAAAAAAGTCTGTTGCATTTTTGAAGGGAATCGCAAAATAAGAGTTAAACGCTTTCGGAATAACTTTTCAGGAGGAAGGTGTCCAGTTAGAGGGTTAATCATTTGATATTTATATGAAATATAAATATATACTATTCAATTGTGTTGTTGACCTTGAAGAAAAATCTCAGGTTAAGGAAGTAAATAATAGTATTCATGTAAAGTCTTCAATAGTTAATCTACCAAAACTTGAAGTTCCGCATTTTTATGGAAATTGCGAGAACAGGATTTCATTCAAAGAGTTATTTAAGTCTTCTATTCTAGATAACAAATCAATAAGTGATCTTGTAAAACTGCAATATCTGCAGGCTTCTGTTCGCGGGGATGCAGCCAAATTAATTTGGGGTTTTGCAATTACTGTGGACAATCTTAAGAATTGTTGGGATATACTGTGCAGTCGGTATGAAAACAAACGACAATTAGCACTTAGCCAAATAAATAAGCTATTTAGTATTAAGATTTCCAGGGCAAATACTTCAAAATTGCTTTTGGAAATAATAGATATTTGTAATGAGATAAGTCATTCGAAACTTGTAAACTTTAGATTTAGAATTCATTAACAGAGTTGATCATAATAAATTTTCTCATTTCAAAAGTGGATGCATGTATTAGTCAACGGTGGGAATCATCGTTGGAAATAATAAAATTCCTACCCTTGAGAGAGGAATTTAGAGTTTTCATTGAAAGGGAAGCTCGTGGTCTGAATGAGTTAAAATTTGCAAAACCTGACATTAAGAAAGGTAATGTTAAACCATTAAAGTCATTTTACAAATCAAATGTAAATACTACTGTTATCAAATGTAACCAAGTAAAATCAGGTGTAAGACCAGATGTTGTTAAAGGTAAGAATTGCATTCTCAATGTTATCAAAGCCATGCCTTATTCAAATGTCCAACTTTTAATTCTATGAATGTAAATGAAAGATGGCAAGTGGTACAGAACAATAATTTATGTACCAATTATTTGAGGAGTAACCATAGGCTTGAACCATGTAGAATAGGATTCTCTTGCAAAAACTGTCTTGAAAGACACCATACATTATTACACATATATTCAGTCAGTTCTTCAGCAGATACTCAAGCAAATTATATTGTGACAGTGTCTAACAATTGCACACAATCGGTCACGTATTGTTGTCCACAGCATTAATAAATGTTAAATCTAAACATGGTCATCAAATAACTTGTCGTGCTTTGATAGACAATGTTTCTCAAAATTCTTTGATTTCCAAGCAATGTCATTAAAATGCATCGCTTAAAATTGCTATTAAAACACACTAATCATAAATTAGTAGGTGTAAATGAAACATTTGCTGAAACTTCATTATATTCGACAAATTTTGAATTTTCTTCTTGTTTTTCCTCTGATAAATTTCAAGTAAAAGCTTTGTTAGTATCGAAAGTCACTTCAGCTATGCCAAATTTTCCAATTAAATATCATGAGTGGCCTTATTTCAAAGATCTAACTCTTGCTGATCCAATGTTGTATATTGAAAATGAAATAGACATTCTTCTAGGTGCTGATGTTTTTATGACATTAATTTCAGGGACTCCTATAATGGGACCCAAAGGTACACCATCATGCATTGCCAACAAAATCAGGTCATTTATTGTCAGATACCATAAATACACAATATAATCAAAATTCATCCCTAATCTGTCACACTCTTTTAAACATAGACCATTCTTTGAAACAATTTTGGGAACTTGAATCTGTTCCTAAGGACATTCCGTCAAAGGATGAGCTATGTGAGTCTATATTCTTAAATTCTCATATTCGTAATGCAGATGGTAGATATATTCTAAAACTGCCATTTAGAGATGATTCAAGTCTTGGAGATAGTAAAGAGGGTGCATTAAAACGATTCTATTCTCTTGAAAGAAAACTTCACTCTAATAATCAATTAAAGGAACAAACAATACACAGAATTTATGGAGGAATACCAAAACCTTGGTCACATGACTCCTCTCGCATCAGATGTAAAATCTCCACATTATTTCTTACCACATCATGGTGTGCGATTAATGATAATAGTTCCACAACCAAATTAAGGGTGGTGTTTGACGGCTCATTCAAAAGTACAAATGGAAATTTTTTGAATGACATTCTGCTGACTGGTAAGTCAGACATTTTTTTAACTTTACTTAAATTCAGATCAACTTTACTTTACTTTCCAATTGCTTTCTCTGCTGACATTGCAAAAATGTATAGACAGATATTAATATCACAAGATGATGCATGCTTTCAATAAATATTTTGGAGGAAGTCTCCAGAGGAAGCATTAGGGATTTTAAAATTAAATACAGTTACCTATGATACATCTTGTGCTCCATTTCTTGCCATCCGAACATTGAAACAATTATGTGAGGATGAAAAACATCGCTTTCCATAGGCAGCTAAGCTCGCAAAAGATAATTTCTATGTTGATGATTTGTTAGCCGGTGCTGACTCATTGAACTCGGCTAGGAAAACTGTTCACGAACTGCAAAATTTAATGTCAGCCAGTGGATTCGAGCTGCGGAAATCGTCGCGCACTCATCCAGAAGTCTTGTCTGGCTTGCCAAACACTCTAAAGACAAATATTTCCTCACATTCATTTGATGTTGAGTCCACCCAGAAAGTTCTTGGCTTATTCTGGGATTTAAACGAGGATTCATTTAAAGTTAGAGCAGTCGTATCAGACCAGGTAGCCACAAAGAGACAGATGCTATAAATCATCGCACGCATCTTTGATCCTCTGGGGTTTATCTCTCCCTCAACTATAATTTTAAAGATTATTCTTCAAGACCTGTGTAAGACATGGCTTGACTGGGATGATGAGATATCATCAGACATTCTTAATAGATGGAATCGGTTTCAAG
Organism: Trichonephila clavipes; assembly: GCA_019973935.1. Classification (NCBI taxonomy): domain Eukaryota; kingdom Metazoa; phylum Arthropoda; class Arachnida; order Araneae; family Nephilidae; genus Trichonephila; species Trichonephila clavipes. Next base: position 188,958 of record BMAU01018352.1, on the reverse strand, counting down.
CAGAAATTTCATGCCTCAAACAAATAAAAGTTCCCAGGTATGTTCAAACACTAAATGCTAAACACTGTGAAATTCACGGGTTCTGTGACGCCTCCTCAAAGGCATATTCAGCCGTAATATACTTACGTGTTGTTTCTGATTCGCCACACTTATTCTTAATGGCTTCAAAAACTAGTGTGGCACCTGTACAAAAAATATCATTGCCTAAATTGGAGCTGTGTGGTGCTCTGCTTCTGGCTGAACTTCTAGATACATTTAAGAAATTAAACATCACTCACGATACATACACTGCTGGACAATTGCTAAGTACGGATAACACTATCATCCATAGCAACCACAAAATGAAAGGAAGCAAAATGTGGAAAATTAGAATGAGTGCGGGATATTAGTAAGAAGTATGAGAATGCAAATTTTTTTTCACGTCTCTTCTTCACGTGATAGCGTTCATAAGAGCTTTAAAGGTTTTGACGCGTGTGGACAGTTGTTGTTTCAAGTCAAAGTTTTACAGGAAAGATTTAATAGACGAAGTTAAAATTTTTGGCATGTCTTCCCGACATCACATAGATGATTTTATGCGTGGCCGAATTATTGGAAAGATCGAAGAAGGGCGAAAAATAACAGATGTTGCCAGGGAGTTCGACACCGCTCACAGCGTTGTTTCACGGCTGTGGAAGTCATTTAAAACTACTGGAATGTGTAGTAGACGGCACGGGGGAGGTCGTGTTAGAAGTAAGACGCCTGCAGAAGACAGATATATCGTCCTATCATCAAAAAGGAACAGGCGCACCACAGCTCAGAAGGTGGCAAATCAGTTTCTTGCTGCCTCAGCAAAGCAGATCTCCCGAAAAACTGTTGCCAGACGTTTGAGGGGAGGAGGACTATACGCACGCAGACCTGTTGTGTGTGTCCCATTGACCCGACAGCACCGTACTGCCCGTTTGCAATGGTGTCGTGAGCATCACAATTGGACTGAACCGGACTGGGCATGCGTACTATTCTCAGATGAGAGTAGGTTCAGTCTGTGATTGGATTGTAGACGCCAACTGATCTGGCGCGGGAGTGGTACTGCTTATCGCCCAGAAAATATCCAGGAAAAGGACCGATATCCGACATGCAGTATCATGGTGTGGACTGGCATCATGATCAATGGCCGCACGCGCCTACATGTGGTTGCGAATGGGACTATGACGGGCGAACGATACATTGATGAAGTTCTACTTCCTCATGTTCGTCTTTTCCGTGGTGCTGTCAGTGATAAATTTGTTTTTATGGACAACAACGCAACATGTCATCGAACACTCGCTGTTCAGGATTGTCTAGACAGCGAGGGTATTCAACGTCTCGTATGGCCAGCGCGTTCTCCAGATCTAAACCCCATTGAAAATGTGTGGGATGCTTTGGGGAGGAAAGTTGCTGGTCGAAACTATCCTCCGACAAACAAGAAAACCCTCATCCGTGCACTCACAGAGGAATGGGATAAATTGTCTCAACAGCTGCTCGATAATGTTGTGCAAAGTATGGTACGACGTGTGGAATGTTGCATCACACTCCAGGGTGGACATATCCCGTACTGATACCTTTCTTTAAGGTGCCTGCTGACTTTTAGATGCATTGTTCCATTTCTCCGTACGCAGATCAAATGAACATTTTTTTTCTCTTTCAGATGTTTCACAGCTTTTGTACTTTCCAGAACAATAAATATTCTTTATTCTAATGTCTGAACAGTGTGGCAACTATATTTTACCCTACTAGGCTTCATGTCTCGCTTAATGTTATGCTACATAGCAATTTGTGATCCGTTCTTAGCAATTGTCCAGCAGTGTATTTATGATGTGACTCAACAATTACACTGAATTGGACTGAATCCACCTGTAAGAGGAAATCAATTTGTACAACACAGGTTTTGGAAAATTCACACACTATAACTTCCAAAGAATCTTGGAATCACATTCCGGGAAAATTAAACCCGGCAGATTGGGCAACAAGAGTCCTCTACCCGAAACAACTTCTTGAAAATTCAGAGTGGGTAGCTGGTCCAAAATGGCTTCATGTGATTTCCATCCTTCTTCCAATTCATTTATTCCTTTCTCTGAACAGCCTGTTCCACTTGCTCCTATTGATCAGTCTGAATCATTAAGTGACTGTTGTTTTTTCAACTGGTGTTGATTATTATCTTAGTTTCTACGATAAGTTTTCCTCATACATGAAGGTAGTTAGGACTGTTGCGTATATATTCAGATTCTACCATAATTCCAATCAATTCCAAAGTTACTGGGCCTTTATACACACATGAATTAGAAACCTCAATCAAAAAGGTAGTCCAATTGTCACAAATGGAGAATACATACAGAACTTACTCTCTTGAAATGTAACAAGCCTTTTCCCAAATCTAGCAAACTTCAATCTTTAAATGTATTCCTTGACTCTGAGGGAATTCTTCGTGTCGGAGGACGTCTTCGTCTCCAACAAACTCTTAAATTTGAACAAAAGAATCCTATGCTCTTACCAAGAAAGCATCATTTTACAAGTTTAATCATTAGACATTTTCATAGGGTCAATTTCCATGCTGAGCAGGAACTAGTTTTATCCCTCATTCGTCAGAAGTTTTGGGTTGGAAGTTTTGGTCAGAAGTTTCATGATAAATCAGCAGTCAAGAAAGAACTGCGCAACTGCATAGACTGTTTTAAGCTTGTGGCAAAACCTGTCTCTCAAATGATGGGTCATCTACCAATAGAACGAATCAACCCTTGTCATGCTTTTGAAAAAGTAGGAATTGACTTTGCTGGACCTATCACGACAAAGTGCCAACATACTCGCAAGGCCAACAAATTCAAATCATACATCTGCCTCTTCCTAGGCATGTGTACTAAAGCCGTGCACCTTGAACTCGTATCTTCGCTATCAGCAGCAGTATTTCTGTCAGCAATGCGTTGATTTGTTTCACGCCGTGGCTATCCATCAGACATTTATTCTGACAACGGTACCAATTTCGTTGGTACTTCAGCTTACTTGAAGGACTTGTTTCAATTACTTCACCACTCTAATGTCCAGGACAATTCGTCAAGCAAGAATATTCAGTTTTCACTTCATCCCTCCATATGCACCGAATTTCGGAGGTGTGTGGAAGGCGTCAGTCAAACTCACAAAGCAGTATATACTCAAAACCTTAAAGGCGGCTGTGCTGAACTTTGAAGAGTTAGATACCATCTTGTAACAAATCGAGGTGTGCATAAATTCACGTCCTCTTTATCCCCTATCATCAGACCCTAAGGATCTCCAGGTGTTAACACCCGTACACTTTCTTATCGGGTGTCCCTTGCTTGAACTCCCTGATCACAGTCTGACTAACCAATCTTTGAGTATTCATTCTAGGTGGTCTCTTCTGATGAAGCTGAAAAGGATATTCTGGCATCACTGGCAGTTGTCCTACCTCAACACCTTGCAGTCCCGAATGAAATGGATGCAGGGCCAGAAAAACCTAACGGTAGGATCCCTCGTCCTCATCAAAAATCCAGCCTCTTTCAGCACCAGGTGGACTCCCGGACGGATCGTGGACACACATCCTGGAGCTGACGGAATATGTCGTATCGTCACTATCCAGACCTCAAGTGGAGTCATGACAAGACCAGTCTCTCACGTTGCAGTCTTGCTCCTACCACCATCGACTACATCTTCTCCCCGGAGGATGTTAAGAACATATGACCTTTTCGCCGTCCAGAGATGGCGCCACGAACTGTGACTTTTTTTATTCTAGAAGGATTTGTTATTGGCGGGAAAATGCCATTCGATTCATATTCTGTGTGATGGAAGCATCGTTTTTTTGTGATTGTGTTGTGCAATGTTTTCCTACATGTAATGGTGTGCGTGTGTGTGTTTTTGTAAAATATAGACTGGAAAAGTTCTTTGCGTGTTTCTCAATGACTCATATTTTCCTCAAGCTTCGATAAAAAATGTACTTAGGTGTCCAGCATGGAAACAAGAGCGACAGAAGATGGTATTTTCTGTCACTCCTCCAAAAGGGCTTTTTTTTAGATCATTCTTAGTTTTGATCTCTCGCTTTCTAATTTGGCGATCGAGATAATCCCACAAGTGTTCAATGGGATTAAGATCAGGTGACTGCGGTGGGGTTTTTACCTGTTTTCGCAAGTTATATAGCAGCCATTCCCGAACAACCCGAGCAGTATGTTAGGGATCATTATCTTGTTGGAAAGTGAAGCATCCATCGAGTCCCAATTTAGAAGCACTTTGGCTTAGATTATTCTTTAAAATATTCAAATAAATATATTGATTCATTATTCCGTCGATTATAACTAAATTTTCTACTTCAGTTGCTGCGATGCAACCCTAAACCATAATCGTACTACCACCGTGTATTATAGTTCCTCTCATGTTTGGTTCTAGAGCTGCATTTGCTTTCCTCCAAACTTTTTTGTGTCCATCTGACCCGTGGATGTTGAATTTACTTCCATTCAAAATAATCACGGAATTCCCAAAATTTCTGTCTTGCTTTTCATTTTCTTTTGCAAAATCTATTCTCTTTTTGCGATTCACTTTGCTAACAAATGGTTTTCTTCGCATATTTCGACCATGGTATCCTGCCTTCTGTAACACACGGCGAATTGTTTCAGGATTGCATGACTTCGCAAAATTGTTTTTCACATGAGTTGTCAATTTTGGTGCGCTAATCTTAGGATTTTATTTTTACATTTCCAACAATAATTTGCCTTTCTCGATCAGTGAAAATGGGCGGTCGTCATGTTCTTGGCTTGTTTAGAGTATTTCCCTCGGCCTGGAACTTTTCAAGGATTTTTTTGCACTGTTGCATGACTTTTGCCTATGATTTTGGCGATTTGTCTTTGGGACTTGCTTTCCTTATAGAGCTTTATTATTACATCCTTTAGATCTTTTGAGAATTCTTTTCCACGTGGAGGCATTGTTGATATACTTACAGCTCAAACTTACAAGCTTTGTAGCAGAACTTCTAAACTTATCACTGAAATACGAAAAATCACTCGAGAAGTTTCATTCAACCTATTTAAAAGTCAAAAATTCAGAGTGCATACATACTTTTGTGATTTAAATTTCTACTGGTAGTTAACAAAATTACTCTTAAGGGGTGTTGGAAAGCTAAAATCTTATTTTTTTGACAATTTGAGATTTTTACATTTTCAAATTGTATAGATTTTAACCTTTCTAAAAATACCTTACTTGAAGCTCTGGGGTATTTAGAAGCCTTTAAAATGTATTTTTAAATATTCGTTGAATTTGGGCCACGCCCATTTTCATGGTGAAAATTGTAAACAAATTACTTTGTTTTTGCTTAAAAGTGTAACGATTGATATAAACCAAAACATGTATCTTTTATTTTAAATTGAGCCTTTTATTTTTTTATTTCCCAGCCGATTAGAAGTATCACTGTATACATTAAAATCAATTTATCTCAAAATGTAAATATTAATGTGCGATGTACCTTTTCTGAAAAACTATTGTTCACAGGTATATAAATTTTTTATAAATTATTTATAATGATGTCTAATATATACTAAAATGAGCTTTTTGTAAAAAACTCAAAAATTTAATTTTTACAAATTTTTGAAGTAAAAAATGGGTCAAATTTTGCAATGTTTGATAAAATATTTCATAATTTCTTAAAAAATTCAAAATTAGCTAAAAGCTCATTTTAGTATAATAAGATAGGTGTACTTTAATAGTATGAAAAATTTCAAGCATGTACATGAAACAGATTTTGAGAAACGGTACATCGAAAACAGCCAATTTAACATTGTCAGTATAGAGAGAGAGAGAGAGAGAGAGGTTTCCAACTCCCCTTAAAAGTTTTTCAAAATATGATTTGGTTTATTTTTCATTACTTTATGACCTGAATTTAAAGCTATAAACAACACTCTCCAAAATAGTATTTGAGAACTAGAGCTTTTTCACTTTTTTGAGAGCAAGTGTATATCCATCTCATACATTTTAATTACATTATATTATATATTTATACTAGAATTTTTTTTAAATACTTTCCCCTTAATCTAGAGCAGGAATTCTCACCCTGATTTATTTCGCAAAAAAGAGGTTAACACAAGAACCATTATGAGAATCATCAAATTGAAAGTACACTCACATATTTTATATTTGTATTTCAAAACGATTTTTAGAAACAGATAAATACCAATAAACACATATTCACATAACAAATATTCAAGTGATTTATGAATAAGTTTTAATAACTTACTTTTACTTTTCATAAATGCTATGTGAGAATATTACACATAAAATTACAGTGTAATTAAAAATTATCATCATGTTTTCACACAGTAAAATATAGAAAACAAAATCATATCAATTTTTGTTCCCGTAATTACCTTAATTTAAAAAAATGGTAATCTTAAAAGAAAAAAAAAAACATGTCTGTCTCTAGATCAAAAAAGGCGTAGAAAAACCTAAAAAAAAATTTAAAAAAAAAAAAAAAAAAAAAAATGTAAGGTTTTATATCTATATATATAAAAATGTTGTGTTGGTTTGTGTATGCGCGCATAACTCAAAAAGTTCTGCATGGATTAATCTGAAATATTGACACAACGTTGCATTTGTCTCTGGTCAGGATCTTATGTACTTTTAATTTCGAAATTCTCTCTAAATTTTTTTAAATTTAATTTTTAAGTGATTTTTTGGTATTATGATGTCACGATTCGCTCTGAATGCGAACATTTACACTTTACGCTTAGATTTTTCGAAATTATTGTATAACTCTTCTATGGTTATGTTTATGCGTTGTCATATTTATCTATTTATTGTCCTTTGATACGAAATTGGGATTATTTTTCGATTAAATCTTTTTTTAAAAATTATTCTTTCAAGAACTCAAATTTTGTTTTGTAGGTTTGGCAACAGTCGGATAGCATTATCGCGGGATGTTTACAACTTTGATTAAATTCTACATCGTGTTTTTTCGGTAGTTTTAAGCTAAATTTATTTCTCTTTATTAAGCGAAAATGAAACTAACATAATTGACTTCTGTACGCTACTTATTTTTCTACCAATTAGTTTCTGCCCACCATTTACCTGAAATAAACAGACGTAGCCAAATGCCGCGATATAACATTCAATGTTTGGAAACAATATTTTTTTCCCACTTGGAGATATTTTAATTTGACGAAATGAATCGACGGAGTTTTTAATAAGAATCTTTTTTTTAGACAACTTTTTAAACTTCATTTGATTCTTACGCATTATCGCAACAATCGCCAACTTTAATGATAACTCGCAAAGTTGGCCATTCCATTTTCGCAGATGTTGTACGCGCGGAATTGGCAATCGTGCTTCGTTTTATACAATATCGCTAATTGGTTGCGATAATACGTAAGTACCTTTCATTTGATGTTAGTATTGAAATACAAATGTTAAAACTAAGATTTTCTGATTTTGAGTCATCAGAATATTGCACCTTATTTTGTTTTTCATTGCTTTATAATATTATAACCTTCTTAAACAGATTCCATTAGTAATTTGTTTAAAAAAAATACTTGAAGTTATTATGGTTTGCTTTTGTCAGGGACATAGAGCTACCGCTGTATCAATGATGCAGGAGCCCCAACGAATGTTATTACAATTCCACTTACATGGTGCTCATATCTGAAAAAGGGCCACAAAGGAATTCGGATACAAGGCCCACTCAGAACTGTTTTGTTTAAACCTTCACTTTAACTGCAGTCAATCGGCTTGAGTACATAAAATTGTATTGCAGAAACTCGAACTTAGGTCATCATACTGGCCAAGCAAACGCAGTGCGAGGGATAAATGCAGATCAAATTAGAGTAGGCATCAGTGAATGAGCAAAACAGACAGAGGGCACAAATATATCTTGAGGAAGCAGGTGGTCATAAGATTGTAATTATTTTTTAAAATTATACTTTCGCGTTGATAAAGATAGTTCAGCTCTTTTTATGTCAATTACTGTTAGTATTGCATATTATTTTTCAATTTATTTTTAAGCACAGGATATTTACTTTGGATAATTTTTATGTATAAAATACTAAATTTAATTCTGTACACTATGTATGTGTTTAGCGAGTAGCATACCGATTAAAATCTTCCACCTACCGTAAAATCCGGCGTATAACGCACACTTTGAACATAAAAAATAAGATCGAAATTTACAGGTGTGAGTTATACGCTGGGTATAAAAATGAGGGCTTTAAAAATTAAAAAAGAATTGAGCATAAAAAAATTAAACTTCTAAATATTTCGAAATACTATTTATTTAAAAGACATGACATTCTTATTGAACTTAAAAGGTGATAGTTTTTTAAAAGTATACTATTTTTGCAATTGCTTAGATAAACACCTTGAATAAATCGCTTCTAAACATAACAGCATTGCATTTGTACATTTCAGGTGTCTTCGTAAAAAAGGGGTGCACGTTATATAGCGAATATACCTAAAATTTAAAAATTGCAGCTTGAAAGTATGGGTGTGCGTTATATGCCGGACTTTACGGTATATTTTATCTTTCTCCACTGAATCTAAATTAAATTAATATATAATTTTTTATGGTACTTATATTTTTTCTTTAGTCGGTCAAAATCAAAAGACATCGCCAAATAATGCAATATGCATTCAATAAGGGAAGAACATTCTATGCCTGTTTGTGCACAATAATACTTTTTTGCACTTGGTAGTGAATTTTTCCATGAAATAGTTATTGTATTTTTTAATAGTTGGGGCAATAACATTAGACTCACAAAATATCTATTTTGTGTAATTTCAAAATTTTGTTAGGTGTTACTGTGAAATATAAATGGAAAAATTAAGATTTTCCGATGTATATTTTGTGTTTGTTTTGATATTTATGTATTATCGCAACCATATTGGCATCATTAGCACTTAATTGCCTATTCACCGTGTATGATGCGAACAATATCGGGGTTGATATAGTTGCAACAGTACCCAAGTACCTTTGTTTGTAACTTTTTTTGGTGATTTTATCAAAATGATAATTTGTTAATAATAATTGGTTTTTGATAGCTTTTTATCATTTAAGTTTGTTATAGCTAGCTGTACCCAATCATGTTTTCCTGTGGCTCAGTCTGGTTAAAAAGAAAAAAGAGAAAGCACACATTTCTAATATCTTTAACTGCTTGCACTTGAGGTATGATTTTTTTTATAAAAAAAATGTGGAAATATACATTTAAAAAAACAAAACTTTTAAATTAACAAAACTCTTCTAAACAGATTTCATTTGTGATTTGTTAACAGAATACTCCCAAGTTATTATGGTTTTTTGTCATGTTATGAATCTAAAATTATTTGCATTTTCTCCATAGAAGAGGTGCCAAGTTTGAAAACAAATTTAAAATGACTCTTCTTGAGGTGAAAGGGTTAATTTTACAATGCTTATGAGTAGACATTTCGTGTTACTTCATTGTCTGTATATATACAGAAATTGTCTCTGTGCCTACTTTAGAGCAGTAGTTGCCATTTTTTAACACTTCATGAATCACTTAATATATAACTTTATAATTAGCGTTTCACTAATAGGATTGACCTCTATGTGGTGGAGCACTATAGCTATATTTACGTTTTTATTTAATCTTCTATGCCCTGAAAATAAGCTTCAAGAAAAGCAACAATCAACAGACTGAAGTGTTTTGCTTACAATTTTCCAAAAATTGGTTGAGGTTACAAAAAATCGCTAACCTCAGGAATTTTGTTTTTTTGTTTAGTTATTTCGGTAACTAAAAGCTTTTAGTAAAGAATAATTCATGTTCCATAATATGTTATTTTGTTGTTCATCTTTTTTTAAACTGAATCTTCATAAAAGTATAAATAATTTCCCAATTTTTCTGCATACCATTCAAAATTTTTCACGCATCACCAATTGGTGACTGCTGCTCTGTAACACACATCAGTAATTATGTATTAGCATCACTGTAACAAAATTGGTGCCATGTGTATTGTACCTTAATATCTAAAGAATAAAGATTCTAACATTTTTTTTATGAAAAAAGAAATGGAGGGAAAATGTTGCGATTTGCATGGCGGTAATTTGGCTGTGGTGATACTAATATTTATGTACACAGATAACAAATAATTGTCCATGTGAAAAGCTGTATGTGTCTAGATATAAGCCACTCTGTTTTAAAGATAGGCCCTTAACTTTGTTTATAACAATTGCTAATGCTAATCGAATTGTGAATTGCAAAAATACTCCATCATTATCAACACTTTGTCGTAGTTTTCTGCTGCAAAATCAGTGTTTATATTGGAATTTTCCTGGCGTATTCGATTAAAACTACCTTCAGCCTCTTATTGCGTTGAATTTCAGCTGTGTCAATTGATGCACATTTAGTTAAATATTTCATTAGCATTTTTTATTTTTTCCTTTTCTTTTTGTTCCTGATTTTTCTTTTTTTTTAATGTTTTGAAATTTTATAAGTTTTTGTTTTATTTTTATTTTCAAGTGTAGTTTTAAGTTTGTAAGAAATTTTATATGCTTTGTTTGAATTCTTTTTATTTTTAAGTGCAGTCAATTGGCTTCACTAGATAAAAATAATGCCTTGCGGGAAATCAAACTTAGGTTGTCATACTTGCAAGGCATAAGTACTACAATGAGTGTAATTGCCCATCAAACTGAGAAAGAATGGATATCAGCAAACGAGAAAAGCAGATAAAGAATGTCACAAACACAGGCTGAGGGTGCAGCAGAGCAACATGCAGCCAGACTTGAGGATGCACATTTGCGAGCACATCATTCGTGTTTTACAATATCAGAAAGATGTTAACCAGAAACAGCACATCTGCGTCAAACATGATTTTGTGGTGAGCAATCACACAATAACAGTCAACTTGCATTCCGGTACAACCCAGTGGAAGATTCTAGGTTCAGGCAGTATGTTCTCATTTACACAATGATGGAAGTGTATCCTTATTGCAATGTTCTGGAATTTAAGGGACAAACCAAAGGAATGTTTTGTACCACTGAAAAAATTAAACTGCCTCAACTCAGGGAACAAAGCCATTACAAATTTTGCTTACTAAATATACTGCGGAATCAAAACATTTCCTATATAACATCAGGAAATACAATTCATGTTTCCAAGTGACATTGTTTGGATAAATGTGCATTTGTGAACACACCTCTGATTTAATAAAATATCCATAAGCATTGTAAAACTAACCCATATCCCTCAATGAATCCAGAGTGGAGCCATTTAAAATTTATCTTCAAACTTGAGGTCGCCACTTTAAAGACAATGCAAATAAATTTAGGTTCATAACATGACAATAAAGACAAAAAAAAGCTGTAATAACTTCAAGCATTTGGTTAACAAATTATAAATATCAGTTTAGGAAAGTTTTTCGTATATATATTTATACATTTTTTTAATGAAAGATCATACCTGCAATGCAAATTATTTAACATACTGAAGATATGTCCTTTCTGTTTAACAAGACTGAGCCACAGTAACGTGTGGCAGGGTACAGCTAGTAAGCTATAAAAGTATAAGTCATTATTAAAGATATAACACAAGAAATGCAACAATATTTGACAGTGGAGATTTTTTTTATTGGTTTTAAAGTAAGATTTCTAAGAGAAATGTCTTCAGAGAAAGCAATGCTGTGTATTTCATAAAAATGATATTTTCCTTCTTATGAAAATTAAATTTGCTCTATGTAACCAGTTTGGGAAAACACCTAGTAGCACATTTATAAAGTTTTTTTCTTGGTATGAATCCATAAATGTTTCTTTAAACTTCCATTTTGAGAAAAACCCTTGTTGCATATTTCACAAACATAAGGCTTTTCCCTTGTATGAATAAGTAAATGTGTTTTTAAATTACTAGCTTGAGAAAATCCCTTGTTGCACACTTCACAAAGATAAGACTTTTCCTTTGTATGAATCAGAAAATGCATTTTTAAATCATTACTTCGACAAAAAGTCTTGTTGCACACTACACAAACATAAGGCTTTTTTGTATGAATACATAAATGCGTTTTTAAATAACAAGCTAGAGAAAAGCTCTTGTTGCACATTTCACAAACATAAAGGTTCTCCTTAGTATGAATACGTAAGTGTCTTTTTAAACAACCAGCTAGAGAAAATCCTTTGTTGCACACTTCACAAACATAAAGCTTTTCCTTTGCATGAAAAATAAATGTGCTTTTAAACTGCAGTTTGCAAGAAAATCCTTTGTGCACATTTCACAAACATAAGGCTTCTCAACATATAAATACGTAAATGTGTAACTGGAAATTACTAACTTGAAAGAGGCTTCCTTGTTGCACACTTCACAAACATAAGGCTTTCATCTCTGTATAGATACGTAAAGTGTCTTTTTAAACAACCAGCTAGAAAATCCGCTGTTGCGCTTGCACAAACATAAAAGCTTTGCATTTTTATGAATAAATAAATGTGCTTTTAAACTACTAGTTTGAGAAAATCCTTTGTTGCACATTTCACAAACATAAGGCTTCTCTTTGTATGAATAAGTAAATGCATTTTTAAACTACCAGTTTGAGAAAATCCTTTGTTGCACACTTCACAAACATAAGGCTTTTCCTTTGTATGAATACGTAAGTGTCTTTTTAAACAACCAGCTAGAGAAAATCCCTTGTTGCACACTTCACAAACATAAAGCTTTTCCTTTGCATGAATACGTAAATGTGTTTTTAAATTGCCAGCTGTAGAAAATCCCTTTTTGCACATTTCACAAACATGAGGCTTCTCCTTTGTATGAATCCGTAAATGCATTTTTAAATTAGCAGCTTGAGAAAACCCCTTGTTGCGCTCATTCTCCCACAAACATAAGGCTTCTCCTTTGTATGAATAAGTAAATGCGATTTTAAATTACCAACAAAAAAATCCCTTGTTTGCACACTTCACAAACATAAGGCTTTTCGCTTTTTGTATGAATAAATAAATGTTTTTTAAATCACTACTTTGAAAATCCTTGTTGCACACTTCACAAACATAAGGCTTTTCCTTTGTATGAATACGTAAATGTATTTTTAAAGTAGCAAGTCGAGAAAATCCCTTGTTGCACACTTCACAAACATAAGGCTTTTTAACATCATGTAAATGATGTCTTGAGTTAACTTGAATGAAGGCCATTTTACTAATTTAAAATATACAAGTTTTTTTTCACAGACAAGACAACAAAAACCGGTATTTAAAATCTACAATGAAGAAAATAAGTCTTGCACTCTAACTCAGAATATTCTATGTTAACATCCTTCTGTAAAAGAAAAAAAAATGCATTCAAAAATAATGTAGAACATGCATATATTAAGCAGAACTTTATTCTTCATTATGATTTATTAAGTAAAAATATTCAGCTGGTTATCATAGCTTAAAACAATCAGCTAAGAAATTTTTTCTGATATCTGAAGAAAGTAGTAAGCTTTAAATAACATTTTGTTAAAATCAAAATCTACAATATATATTAAATATTAGTTCCTAAAAATAGGTTAGAGTGTGTGCTACGTATAATTAATGATTCATTGAGCAATATATAGGAAACAGAAGAAATATTATGACAAAATATGAATACCTTCTTAGAGAAGGGAATTCTATTGGGTTATATGTATTGTGTTATGGTTTTTCAAAAAATTAAGCATATATAAAATTTTTTAAAACTACTATACAATCTATTTAATGCAATATTAAATTTTGAACTAATATACTAAAATCTAAAAATATGCAGCTCTATATCATTGATTCTAAAAACAGTACATATTGACCCCCGGGGGTCTATGATGGCTAGCAAGGGATCCTATTCTTCTGGAGAAAAAATTGAATCTATGTTTCTTTTAATTTTCAATGAATGGAATATTCCTTTTACAGATGTTATCTATTTATGTACGAAATATTTTATTATAATATAAATACATATTTATCTCTATCCACTATTAATATTAAAGAGTAAACAAACATTCAACAGTAAAGGCTCTGAAGGTACCAAAAGATAGGAAATAATCAGAAGAATCAGTTTTGACCATTTAAATTTCAAAATTACAATTAGTTAAAAATATATTAATCGAAAATGTTAAAATAAATTATTATAATGTTAACTTCAGAGACTCCAAAAGATGACAGGGGGTAAAAATTCCAACATTTCTGTTGTTTTTACAACAGTTTTCCTTTCTATCTTGCCACAATCGGAAAAAAAATAATAAATCCTGAATAGGACATACTGTTTATTTCACCCCAATACTTTTTTTTATGCTGTTTAATATAACACCTCTTTTTGCAATTTTTCTAAGATGCATTAGTATTGACGTGTGTTTTCAGGAATAGAACATTCAAATTACTCTGTATCTCATTCTCGTGATTAATCAAGCCTACATCCTGAAAAAGTGCAAGCTTTAATTTTATGAACACCAAGATTTAAAACAGATGATTCCACATAACTTGTTTCCATGATTTTTGAAATAAACATTTAATAACTTCAGTATTTCTGAAAATAATTACATGAACTTCTTTCCCTTGTGCCGAACATTTTTATCCTTATTTTGACAAAAGACTGAAACATTTACTACAATAGAAATGCACTAGCAATACACTGTGTCATCCAATGACATCATTTGTTGAAAGTTTGAATGAATCTCTTCAATTAGTCATCAAAGCAGTAAACTGAATCCAAGCAATGTAATGAATACATGGTTATTTGCATAAATGTGAGAAGAAAAATTATTACCAGACTATCATTTTACCATTTGTTGCCAGAATTAAGCTAAAGGAGTATAATACTGGAAGCCATGAATTTTTCCAGCTTCTCAATCCGCCAGGAGCGTGACATTTCAAACTATACTCACTATTTAAATGCCATTGATTCAGGTTTTATAATTCGATTTGAGAATGTTTTGACCATGGTAATATTATTATAGAAGGCACATAACTCATATGGCCATATTGAAAAAAAATGTCTTATTTACCTACAAGAGGAACTTGACAGAATAGACTCTAATGAAGATCTTAAAATACAGCTTAGAAATGGATATCAGCAATTTTGGCTTTAAAAAGACAATGTTATTTATTCTGAATTATGGAAAAGCGTGATAAAGTTTTTAACTGCCTTTTCTCATGAAAAGGAATTTCTGCATAATTGTGAATCTTGAAGAAAAAAAAATACCGGACACTAATAAGCAAAATGATTTAGGGTTTTTCTAACAAAATCGATGCTAAATGTTGAAAAACTGTTAAAATGTATCAGATTCATTCTTATTATCAAAATAATTGTTTTTATTATTTGCTTCATTTTTTTCAACCACAGGTAATTAGTTTTAATTTAATAAATAAATGTTTAAAATTAAAAAGTAATTAAGTTTTTAAAACTACACTTCCCAACAGTTACCAATTTGTTGTTGTTGCTTATGCCGCCTGATCCACAGTAACTTCAGATCAAGGCCCACAAAATACATCGTGGAAAGGGGCTATTAGTAAGCCTGTCATTAGCTGTAGCTTTTGATCACCATGCAGGTGACAGTACAATTTGGCTTGTTCCACCCCAATTTGGAGGGAGAACACCCTGTGGGAATGGTCAGAGGTCTCCCACCTCTCTTCCTCTTCCACCAACCTTATGTTTAAATCTTTTAAATTAAGTAGCTCTCTATATCTGCCATCAAAAACACATTTTAGTTCATGAATTTGCAAAAATTCAATATGCGATATGCAGTGGTCTACATCTAACCGGTAAAAAATGGCTAGTAGTCTAAGGGACAAAAAAAATTGGGAGCCTCTGCTCTATATAGATGGGGTCTCTAGATTTTCCCCTAAATTCCTTTCTTGTGACACTACTGTCCTTGACAAAAAGAGATGCTATTAAAGTATGCCACTATGTGCAATAGACTTAAAAAAATGATATATGAGGATATTTGAAGTGGTTTACAGATTAAAACATAAAAATTTATGGAGAAAAAAAACTAATTATAAAAACATCAAAAACAGTAAAAATGGTAAAAATTTATATAAAAAGAATACATACACAGAATCTACTTTGCACAAAAAGTTTATGAACAAATTTTCAACACTGTTGTGTTTCTTTTCTACAAAGAATATTTAATAACTGAAAAGATGAAATTAATTACAAGTAAAATAAAAAAAATTTTGAAGCCAATTCTTACTTAGGTCAACAAAGAAAATTTTTAATTTTAATTACTTTTTATAACATAGTTACAATTAATATAAATATGTATATACATATGACAGAATCTCAACATTAAATGACAAAATAGAAAGTGATTTTCCATTCTATATATGGTTTTCAAATGGTATTTTTTGTTTGTCTGTTACTATTTATTCATAAATTAAATTTAATTATTCTAATAAAACAGTATAGTAAAAAAGAAATCACATTCTCAGAAATTAGGCCATCCTACGTGGGATTCGTACCCACGACATTTGGATGTGAAATCCAATGCGACAACCATTGTGGTACAGGGACAAAACGAATGATTTTCCTTTCATATATATGCTATTGGATTATTATTTTTGTTGTTACCATTTATTCATTTTTTAATTTAATTAATGAATTAACAATTGAAAAAACTGTATTAATCTGTATTGTACTGAGTCATCAATTACAAGTTTAAAAAAATGTATTTCAACTTGAATGGATGTGTATTTTATCAAGGATTGAAAATTTGAACTATATGTATATAGTAAAATAAATTGCCAAGGTGGTAACCAAATTTTTGCATGTGCTTCATTTACAGTTTGAATAATAGGCAAGCACCAACAATACTTATCTTGCACACATGAGACAAGAATTTTGTAATAATGCATTGAATTATTAATAATTTGAATAATGCATTTATTAAAGTCCAAATTAAACAATGAATTAATTTAATTGAAAGCAAATCTGCAACATGTACACGAAAATTTTCAGTTAATTATTTCCAAAGAATTTTTATAGCAATCCCTTCCTCCCATTTGTAAGTTTTCTAAAAAAATATTTAAAATATATTTTAAAGTTATTTTTGCGAGTTAATGCTTAGACAGGAATTTAAAATTCTTCACACTTTTATAAGTAGCACATATTTATTTTTTTTTCACATAACAGACAATATCTTTCTTTTAAGCCTTCTGATTTTTTTATTTTATAGATTCTGTAATTGGCAGTAAACAATACTTTTTCATAAAATTTTGCAAATTCTTTTATAATAAAACTATCTACAAGAATTTGGCTATTTATGTATTAACGTCACTGAGGCAAAATTTGTGCAGCATGAACCACACCTTTATATCATATCAGCAAAAGAAAGAAAAAAACAACAATTATGGTGACATGCTGGTGAAAAGTGGCATAATTCGTATGGTGACATTATAGGAATATGTAATAAAACAAAATGGTAAATAGAGGAATTTGTAAATGTTATGGGTTCCTTTATAATAGACTTGTCTCAAAGGTTGCCATGATTCTTAGTGACTTGTTCATCACCAAGATAGGTGTTGCAAAAGTTTCTCCAGTTCAAAATGCTAGGAAACAGAGTAATCCCCATCTTCTAAAAGTGGGAGATAAAAATCAAAGGCAGGAATTTCTTCTAATCCTCAAAAACGTATTTAATTGGTAATATGAAAAATATTTATAAAAAAGACAATATTTCATTCTTAAAACTTTCTAAACATTAATTATTAAAAACAAAATTTAAATATAAATCCTAAAAATATAAACTAAATACAAACAGAAGAAAAATTAACATATTTAATTATACATTCGGGGAAAAAAATTAACTGTACTTGTCTATTACACTGTTGACCAAATAATCAAATGAAAAGATGTTGCCAAATACTGTGATTTGTAGCCAACAATGAAAACTGTCTCCACTCATGAACAAAAAAAATATTCTTGTTTGTACATACAATGCTTTTCAGAAAAATTAATAGTCAGTACAATACTTTAGTGCCAAATAAATTTACAATATAGTACTGGTGTATTAAAAATATAACAATACATTAATTAAAAGAAAAGTACTTCACAGTAAGAAATTTGAATCCTTATTAATAATTATGACAGTGAATAACCAAAACAATGGTAAAAATAAACTACAGAAAAATGATAGAAATTAAGAAATTTTGTCCAGATATATTGGTAAATTTTCAATAACATCTTAAAAATTTAAGATCAAAAAGTTAAAGAAAAATATAAGATTCATAAACTATACACTTCAAGCGATTCTAGAAAGTTCTATATAAGTGATTGAGCATTTTTATCAAATTCAGTAATCTGTTAGAAAAGAATGCCTTTACTTTTAATGGAGGAAAGATAACCGGAATTTGATAGACATCTAAAAAAAATCAAAACTAAACCATCTTTATACTAGGACTTAAAAGGTCTAGCACAAAAAAATTCCAATACATTCATCATAGAAGTAGACTAAATATGCACAGCACTAAAATGTCATTGGACCAAAGAAAGTTTTATTTTTAACTATGCTTTATTTTAGCAGAATCCATGTAAGAACACTTTCAGCTTCCTACACTTGCTTACAACAACTCCTATTTCATATTGACTAGGAGTAGACCTTGATAGAAGAGGCATATTAAAAACACCAAATAGCTCTGGATTAATTTCATTCTAAAGACAAGATGGTTTGCTGTATTAGTTGGTTCACTCATGTAGGTAGAACTAAATTTTTTCAGTAAAGTTCATCTTTTACACTTGAGACAGAAATTTGAAAGCCAATAAAATGTTGAATCCGAATGAGAACTTCTTTTACGAGTAACAAACAGAACAAGGCAGAAATGCAAGTATTAACATGAATTTTAGAGCTTAAATTATACTAAGGGAAAGAGTTATGGGTCGGCATAAAATAAAGTATCGATTAATCCATTCTCCTTCTGGTTTAACACTTTATTTAGTAACTTTTTATACCAGTAGAGAAATTTCAAATAAACATTTACTTTTCTGAAGAATTTCATCCCCGTCAGATTTTATAATTATATATAATAAATTGAAATAATCGTAACAAACGAGCAAAAGAAAAAAACCAAACTTATTTGATACCAAATGCAATACAAAAGAAAATTGGAGTGAGAATGATGATAAAAAGCATATAAACAATGTCCTAAAATTACCAGATTTAGATTTACATAAAAAAGAATAAAAAATTTAGCTACTTTTTAGTAGCATTTAAATAAATAATTTAATTAAAAAGAAAAGAAATTATATTTAAGTGGAAAGGGAAATTTTTCTGGAAGGCGCCGGAAGGAGACTTTTGAGATAATGATGTATTCAGCTGCACTTGCCGAGGTTGGCACACCCTTGCAGATTCGCGACAAAATACGTTTCCGTGCATACACTATGCAAGATGTAATGCTTTTTTTTACCATTTGTATTTTGTTTACGTGGTATATGTGTGAGCCTGGCTGAAATGCATGATTATCTCAAAAGTTACAATACCATTTAATTGACATTTCTTTATAATTATTTTTTGAAATCCATTTTTATATTGTTTCTTTCTCTAATGATACATACTTATTTTGATAAGCTGATTTGTTTTGAACTACTCTGATCAAGTTTTGTATAGTATGATTGTCTTGTAATTATACTAAGTTCTAAAGATAAATTAAGTAATCAAATTATTTTCTAATTTAACTGTGGATTAAAGGGTTTTTTCTTTCGTAGTTTAATTTTGAAGGTACATGTAAAATAATATTTAATGAAACATGTTTTCTTCAGTGTATTGTGTATTCCTAAAAATAATACCTATTACATTTATAATCATTTACGAGTTTTTGTATAGATATAGTTCTCTAATAATTCTACAGCTTCGTATATGCATAATATATTTTTAATTATTTGTGGAAAAATATAAAATCTTACCATATTAGAAAACATATTCAACAGAAAATTTTTAATTTTAATCATCCTTCGTTCTTTAGAAGTCCCAACCTTTATAAATATTCTATAATGATTAATATTTAGAGTAAAACATCTAAAAACATTAAAATCAATGTTCTACAACAGATAGTAAGTCTGGCACACAGTTGTTAATTCTATTACTATAATTCAGATAACTATATTTAATACTTTAAGTATTTTCTATTAAAATATACAAACTGCATATTTATATTGGTATATACAACATTTTTCCCCCCTTAATGTAAGCTATTTGTGAATAGTCTAGATTGGGATATCCAACCTTTTACAATTTCGGGAACTCTTTGAGCTTATTATTTTCTTGAACGAACTTCTTGAACAAAGAGCATAAAAAATAGGATATCAAATCTTGATCCTGTGAATATTTACAAAATTGTTACTGCATCTTTATTTTATCACAATACAAACATCTTAATAAAATAATGAATGGTAAGGTAACTAACTAATGGAGATTTTGGATGGGCTCTAAAATATACTCCATGAATATTAAATATTTTAAACTATAAAAAATTAATAAAAAAATTCTTTTAATAAGATAGCCGTGTTTGTGTTTTTATTGTAAATTATTTTTATGTCTGGAATCATTGCTGAAATCTGTGACTTAATGTCATGTAATCCAATCTGTTTCCATGTATCATATTTGTAATAGCATTTAAAGAGAAAAATTTTTTTTGTATAGGTACATAGTGTTAAACTATAGGCATTAGATGTTTCACAGCTTTTGGTAATTTCAGGATATTCTTTTCCAATGTTTATTCAGAAATGCATAATATAGACTAAATTTTATTTTCAATTGAGTGTCATTCACACACAATATACCAATTTATTATTCTCTTTCTTTTATTGGGAGAAGTATCACAGTCTGTAAGAGGGTTTTGAATTCCAGATAACTTTTGTTTATGAACAGGAAGTATTCAATGTATTTTGCCTTTCTAATAAATGTTGGACCAAACTAATTTTTACGGAGATTAACCTTGTATTGTTTATTAAAATGTTATGCAAATTAGGAAACCATTCAACATCATCTTTGAAAATGCCTTCAGCCAAAAATTTCAATTTTACTTTGTACCTTGAAAATAGTTATACTTGTTCATTGCAGTAATGTGTTATCCTTATGGAAATTGATAAAAATACCTGCAAGATACACAACCTTCTGAATCGAAACAGCCTTATCTAATTTTTAAGCTAATTGAAGTTATATTTCTATTAATTTGTACCAGTGAACTGTCTTAAAGAACTCAATCTTTTATAAAAATTAAAATTTTACTAAAATTTTGATGCTTTGATTAAGCAAATAATGATCACTTGTGGAAACCCTGGTTGAAGACCTTAGGTCAAGATCAGTAGTCTTCAAAACTTTTTCAACTCACAGAACCCCTAGAACTAGACAGTGTTTTTGTGGAACCCCTAGAAGCAGAAGGTATTTTGGTGGAATCCTTTTCCACACACACACAGTTAGAAGAATATATCTCAAAATAATATTTAATGTAGATCAACCTGCTATAGGTATTTAGTGTAAAAACAGTTTTAAAAAGAATTGCATTTATTATAAAAAAATGTAACTACTTTTAATATATAATTTACCCATTAATAGTATTAATCAGTAATCCAAGTCTCACCTATCCTTGCATTATATTTAGTACCTAACTGGGTTATGTGCTAGCATTTTTCCACACAAACTGTTGAAGTTTATTGAGAATCACTGTAATCGCATTAAATTCTTTGTTACTATTGCGCTGTAAAGTAAATTTATCAAAAGATTTATTTCCCAAACATTATATGTCAACTTTTCATCCAGAGATTTAAACAATGTGTGAAAGCATATGGCAAATTTAAATTCGATTTTGCGCATTGTCTTTTAATAAATATATGTCATATGTATTCATATGTCATAAAAACAAGTTATGAAGATAAATGAGGTGAAAAAATAATAATTACCTAAGTGGATTTGGATTACAGTTGTAAACAATCCAAATGGTGTTTGAAATTGCAGATTAGTGGTTTTTGAAATGTTCAGCTTCTTCGTTTTCCAGGTTTATTCTTACCACAATGTCTTCGGGTAAGGATTTATGTTGAAAAAATCCTGCAATTGAGATATATAATAATTTCTTACAATTATTCCAGCGGAATTTCCATCCAAAATGCTAGATTGATTGATTGATTGAATGTTAACGTCGCACTGTTCAGCTACACGAGGGCTTTTGGCGACGGACCACGTAATTTTGAACCATGGTCAAGTGACGTGGACGACACCTGAGCTGGCAGCCCCCTCTCCTAACTACCACACCACACCAACGGGAGGACGTTTCAGCTCTCGACAGATTTAACGTGCATCGCTGCCCTACACGGCGGGTCTTCAGTGGTACTGGGCTCGAACCTGTAACAAAGCAAGCCACAGTTCGATACCTATACCACTCGGCTACCGCGGCCACCCAAAATGCTAGAAGTAGTAGAATAGGATGCTTGAGAGAAAATAGTATACTGCCACTTCCGACCAGCCAATGAGAGACGGAGTAAGATTGTCATTAGGGTTCTGATTGGTCAGATAAGGGTTATGAGGAGAATTTAATTGATTGATTGAATATATTAACGTCGCACTGTTTAGCTACACGAGGGCTTTTAGCGACGGACCACGTAATTTTGAACCATAGTCAAGTGACGTGAAGCTATGAGAAGTGCGTGCACAGAACTTCTCTATACTGCTGTTATGCGTCTGTTGCATCTTTATATTTATCGAATATCTTTGTTTTTATAAATTTAGTTTTCATGATCTGGCAACAAAAAGTTGTTGACAGATTGTAGCGCAATGTAAGGGAAGTCGTTAAATAAAGAGCACTTTTTTAGAAGAGGAGAGAGGAAGGAAACAGGGGGATGACAGTCTGCAGGGTTACAGAGCTAAGCAAATTTTTTGCCAATATCGGCGCTTGCTTTGAATACGATGCCAATCATTCATTTTCGCATTAGACGTGGACCTGTTCACACGGTGAAAGCTGTATTCGTATCGAAAGCATAAAAAAATATATAACCATCTTTCAAAATAGCAAGTTTAAATTCATGGAACAAATTTACTTTAAATGAAATTAAATAATTTGTTCATTATTTTTTGAATAAAAAGTTTAATTATGTAATTGCAGTGGAAAGTAATACAATTGCGAGCAGAAAGCGCTTACATTATTGTTTGATTGTTTTTTGGGTTGATTTGTGAATCGGGCACCTCTCACGCCAAGTGTTTTCTCGCCAAATCTGGTAATCCTTCTGAATTTGCTTTCCAAAGAAGAGTCGTTTTTTGGCGAAATTTTGAGCATGCGCAGTAGATTTTTTTCATTTTAACGATATCGCGGCCAGTTAGTGCATTCGAAATTCGTTTTTTTTTATTTTAACAGTTAAATTCTTCAACGGTCTTTCTCGCGCATGAGCAGAAAGCATTTATTACTTTAAAAATTCCGTTAATGAGGAAATGGTTATTTCTTTTGCTCCGGTTGGGGCAGCTGTTCGGCTTCGTTTTGGGAATTACTTTTTACTGGTAATATTTTTATTTCTTTCTCCACATAAATTTCAAAAGATTGCCATGATGTCCATGATGCTCTTAGGATTAATTTGAATGAATGCATGAAAAATTGCGATTACTATTGTTAAAGGTTTTTTTGCCATGTTGCTTGTGCTTTGAGAGAAAGCTGTTTTAGAATGGTGCATGAAAGAAGGTTTGATTGGATCCATCGTATGTATGTCCGAAATGTGGAAAAAGTATGGAATTGAGAGAAAGAACGGGCAAGAAAGTGAATGATCCTTTTAGGGGTGTGCTGCAAAAATTCAATCCAGTGTGAAAGAGGATACCCATCATGTGTTTAGGAGTGTAAAGAAATGGTTTTGGTTTGAATTGAGTAATATGGTTTTTTTGCACCGTTTTGTTAGTGATGCAAAAATAATAGTGTTTTGGAAGGTGCTCTCAGAAATATGCAGTAGCACACTGGTATAATTTCAGTAGGCAACTAACTCATCGTCATCATAAATGTCGGAAATAGCAGCATTTTTTAAAGGTAGGTGAAATTATCTCCATCTTTAAATGCCTGATTTCTGCAGCGATTTTCAGTTTCAAAACTTTAAAATGCTATTTTTAATTGATTTTCCTGCCTCCATCTTGAATTTCGCGCTCCGGCCTTGCGTGTTGTGGTAGGGTTGCAACTCCGAAACATAACACGCAAAAACGCGCCAAATTGGCGATTTTTCAAAATTTGGTGGAGAGGCGCCCGATTCGACAATTTCACCGTTTTTTGAAGCTCCGCGTTTTTAACGAAACGATACTGGATTAATTTAGATAATACGATTACTCATGGCACGGAAATTCAAAAAATAAGCAGCTCCTCTGTTGTACATTTTGTAGATGTTACGAATAAGTATTTTAAATATAGCCAATAAGTGATTTTATCGGATCTTTTACAAATGTTATTACTATAAATCGAAAGGGTAAGTTTTTTGATACAGAATAAAAAGCGTTTACTAAAGTGAATTGAAAAGCTTATTTTCGTATTTAACTCTCTATTCTACAAAATATAATGTTTATTTATAATTTTTTAGATAGCTTGTGCACTGAATATTCATTGATAGATTTTTATTAAATCGGTTATTTGTTTCGCTCATTCTGTGGGTCATCAAATTACATTTTGATCGCTACGTAATCGTAAATACTTGTTTTATTAATAACAATTCAATATGTATATATATTCATAATGATACAAGTCGAATGACGGATTGACCGAACGCTAGACAATGAATCGAGTTTCTCTAATGTTTTTGTTTAATATAAACGGAAAATTTTAAAAGCTTAATATTTTATCACTTTATATCAAACTCTCTCTCTGTAAAAATAAAAAAGCAGACTTCCAAAATTAACTAGAAACAATTTTTTGAAAACAGTTGAAACAGTTGAAAGTACAGAATTTAATGTACAAAGAACACATATTAAGGAATAAACATTTTTTCCCCTTTAGTATGAGAAAATGATTATAATGCAAACAGATACCATTATTATATAATAAGTTATTAGCTTTATACATAGAGATATTCTAAAATCGTTCATAGAATTGCAAATCGATGAAGATCTCAATAACTGGAGAGAGAGAGAGAGTGACAATTAATGTCGCTCTGTTCAGCTACAAGAGGACTTTCGGCGACGGACCTCGTAATTTTGAACCATGATCAAGTGACGAGGACAAAACCTGAGCTGGCACCACTGTCTTAACTTCCTCACCACACCAATGAGAAGACGTTTGAGCCTCAATAGATTTAACGTGTATCAATACTTCTACATGACGGCTAATAACTAGATGATAAATATCGAATATTCTTTTATTTTTGGAATCTATTTCCAACTATAATCCCATTTAGTTTCTATACCGGTTGAGAAAACTCTCTATCGAATTTTCAATAAATATAGTTCTATCTTTACAATTAGATTCAGCAATTAATTTTTAATTTTTTTCATACTTACACGATAAATCATTTTTTTAAAATATTTTTTTGACACAAATACAAAATTATTCATTAATTAAGAAAAAAAGTTTTTCAAAAATGTAATAGTCTTTGAGTATTTTGTTCTATATATTTGTTTAACCAGCCTATCCATTTAAATTCTAAAAAAAATTGGTGTAATTGGGTAAAAAAAAAATTCTTATATAAAATCTGAATCCCCCCACGTAACAACTCAACATTAGAATCATTGTTAAATTGAAAATCACAAACTATATCCCAGATATTGCGTCATTAAGTATAACTTTACAAGGGCAAAATTCTCATTAAAATCTTAATTTTTTATTTGACTATATTAGAGGAATGCCTATATTTTATGTTGTTTATTTCTTATTAATTCCTACTACTAGTTCACTCTTTTTCAATCGTTAATAAAATACTTTCTATTCATCCATTGAAGTTCAAATACATCTTTTTTAAACTATCAGTGGATGACACTTGATGTTAATACCATTGTTTCTTTTTTTCAAATATTAATTCATTCATTATATTTAAAAAATGAATAAAAAGTAAAAAAAATAATAGTCCAACAGCCTATATAGAAAGGAAAATCGTTCGTTGTGCCCCTGTTGAGCAATGAATAGCGCGTTGGACTTTTAATCAAATGTCGTAGGTTCGAATCCCTCCTGGGAGGGCCTAATTTCTGAGAATGTGATTTCTTTTTACATTACTATTTTATAGGAATAATTAAATTCAATAAATGAATAAATAGTAACAAACAAAAAAATAGTCTAACACCATATATAAAAAGGAAAATGAAAAATTGCAAGGAAAATCGCTTTCTAGTTTGTCACTTAATATTGTTGTTGTTGTGGCTAATGCCACCTGTCTAACGTAGTCAGAATGAGGCCCACGAAATTCATCGTGGCATGGGGCAAGAGGTACGCCTGTCGTTGGCCTTGAGCACCATACAGGTGACAGTGCGACTTAAGCTAAGAGAAACTTCCCCGAAGGGACGATAGATGGCGACACGACCTCTATCTCCACCTCCACAATTTCTGCAAGTGAACTGAAGGGGAGGGAAATATTCTCCAGTTCCTGCGCTAGTGAATAAGTTCACAAGACTACGGACCCACTGATTTAACGAGCACGTACTCCGTGTGCACTCGGAGGGTATTTGGTGACATCGAGCATCGAACCCAGGCCTTCCGGTCTGGAGTCCAATGCTCTAACCACTAGGCTACCCACGGCCCCACTTAATATTGTAAGTCTGTCATATGTATATACATATTTATATTAATTGTAACTATTTAATAAAAAGTAACTAAAATAAAAGATTTTCTTTGTTGACCGAAGAAGGAATTAAGTATCCTAAATATTATCCAAAGTATAATTTTTGAACACATATCCTCACTGGAAAACATTTTTCTTTTAATTAATATGTAAGAAATGAGCATTTTTTTTATTGATGAATTAGTACACTAAATAATAAGTTAAGAAATAATGTTGCTCTCTCTTTGTTGTTACTAATGCCACCTATCTGACGATGTCAGATCGAGTCCCAAGAAATTCATCACTGCAAAGGGCTACAAGTACGCTTGTCGTTAGCCGTAGCTTTGAGTACCATTCAGATAACAGTACGTTTTGACTGGGTTTCACCTCAATTTTGAGGGAGAACATCTTACAGGTGATCAGGGGCCTCCCAGCTCTTGGCAGCTCTCTCTTAAAATAATTAATTAAATGGGGGAAATAAGCAATGCATATTAGAAATATTTATGATATTGATCCCGTTTCTACATCGCCATGAGGTAGGAATCTCGATGCGTTTTTTTATAGAGGTATCGCCAGGAGCCATAACTCTCTTAATCGCAATCTTTTACTTTATAGAACAATCTGGACAAAGCCAATTTTTAATTTTTGACCCATTCTTATAATTGACGCATTTCCAATGTTACCAGTAACTGCAATCATCACACTGAAACATATTTTTTTAAGTCGTTGCACTTTCACAATGATTGCAACGCCAAAAGTTTTGTTTCAATGTAATTATTTTTTCTACTTCTTCCCAAGCTTGTGTAGTAAATAATTCTTGTACAGATATGTCAAATCATGATTTATAATAGAATCCGCAATTTAATTATCAGGTTTTAGATCCTGTACACTAAAAAGAAAAGTTTTAAATTTTCACTCCAATAAATGTTTTTTTGTTTCCAAATTTGATATAAAGGTACATATTTTTATGTGTGGCCCGCGAGATTATAATATTTTTCCGAAGTGGCCTGCAATTTCTTTTGGGTTGGACCCCCTTGACTAAGGGTTTAACCAAAGCGCTCTTTTGCGGTTAATGAACGTGGAAATTCCAGTTCTGGAACAAGCCTCTCAAATAAACAACATAAACCATGTCATTATTCCCCTCCACCACTAAAGAGAACAAAAATAAAAACTCCTTTTCCCCCGGACATCGTAAGAGAAATCCGATGACAGAACACCCCGGACCAACTACTTTTCCTTCCATAGAAGCCACAAATATTTATTATACTGCAACAAAGGCCATGAACTCGAGGCCTGCCATTTCTTATGCGCTAACGAAAAGAGAGAAATTTTAAGAAAAAAGGGGATGTTATTTGAGCCTCATACCCGGTCATAGATCAATGGAATGTGCGAAAAGAGAGCCATGTCCTATTTGTAATGGCTCCTACCATTTCACAATATATATTCGAAATCAGCATGGTGATGATTTCTCTCCAAAAAAGTGACACAAATAATATAGTTTCAGCAGTATTTAAAACAGAAGTAAATAGTGTATTATTATGAACAAGAAGTTATTACATTATTCTTATTCTTAGATAATGGTTCACAAAGCAGTTTCGTTTTAAAGAGTACTTCTGAGAAATTTAACTTTCCAATTCTTAGAAAAGAAAACCTTTCCATTTGCACATTTGGTGCTAAAGAAACTGAAATAAAAACCTTAAATATAGTTAAAATAAAATTGAAAAACAGGGATGATCCAAATTTGTACATTGCAATAGAAGCGGTCGAGACAGAACATATTTCGATTACACATTTACCAACCCCTGATAAAAAAATGTAGATATTTAAAAATGTACAATTAGCTGATTCTTATGAATTTAACGATAAAGAAATATCAATTCTTATTGGCGTGGACTATTATTATCAAGTAGTTACAGGTAGAATTACACGTCTAAACAAAAATATTATAGAAATAGATACATTATTTGGGTCAGATCGGGAGGAACTTTTAACAATGAGTGTTATTGTTAATGAATCCAATACTTCGAAAAAGCTTCGCGAATTTTGGGATTTAGAGAATTTAAGAATAGAAGCAAAACTGACATTTTGAAACAATATTTGTTTATTGCATATCTTAGTAAAATATTTATTTACTTTAAAAATTATAGTGAGAAATTTTTGTATTTAACAATACTTGTCCGCACTCTAAAATTTTGCCACCCTGCCTAAATGCGACCTTGTGTGGGTGTACATAATGGATATAAATATTCTCTCTTAAAAATTATAGATGGAAAATTTATATGGACTAGCAATTTTTTATTAAGGAATATAAATTTTTTTAGTATGTTATTTATGTCCAAATTTGTATAAAATTATAAAAGTGCAGAAACCTTTTTAAAAAACAATTAAAAACTTTAAAAATATTTTTCCTTTATTGATTTCGCTAAAATATAAAAGTTTTATGGCTTTAAAATAATAGATTTTTTTTCTGAATGATCTTTTGGATTAGTTAGTTCGAATAGGAAAAATGGACCGTTAAGGTTCACTGGTTTCACTGTGAAACCGTAAATTTCTCGAAATTGGAAAATGCTAAATTCTTTTCTTTGTATATTTATGTTCATCATCATGTCTAATGGTGATATTTAAAATTATTTTGTTAAATTTTCAAAGGGAATATGTAGTGAACTTTAACCGCTTGCCTGATTATCTCGGGTTAGTATATATTACAGCTAATTATTATCCCGAGCGGAATTTGTCTGTACGATTTGTTTTATCACGGTTTTACTCGGCCTGAAAGAAATGAAAGGAAACGCTCAGCTTTGGTTGGCAGTTAGGACAATTTTTCTCCCGCCCGGTTTGGCTGATACGTTGGTTAAAAGGAAGATTGATGTGAGTGGAACATTTCGATTGAATAAAAGAGATTTATCTCGAGATCTAAAGACAAAGAATTTTTTTTAAAAAAAGGAGAAATTATTGGGTATTAGAGAGGGAAAGTAACTTTAATTACATGGAAACATAAGAAGGATGTTGGTTTAATTTCCACAATACATACAATCGAAATGCAGGATGTAACAAAGGAACGGGGAGAGACAAAGTCCAAGCCTAAATGTGTAGTTGACTACAATGACCAAATGGGTGGTGTAGATAAAGTTGACCAGCATTTAGCTCCTTATTTTACATCCAGAAAAAGAGAGGAAAATACTAATATTTTCTTCCATTTATTGGATTTGGCCTTGTGAAATTCCTTCATTTTGTACTGTAAATCAGGAGATTCATGATCACCTAAACAATTTAGAATGAAACTGACTGAAAAACTAATTTCAGAAAATCATCGTGACGAGTTTTGTGCCACATCAGGAAAACCCAGCATTAGTCCTTCACCACTCAGGTTAACCTCAATGCATTTTTCAGATGTTATTCCTGCATCTGAAAAAAAAATCAAATCCAACGAGACAGTGTTCCCGTGACTGTGCTCCTGTAATAGAGATTCCAGAAATAAGCCAGTAAGAAACGAGACTAGATACCGGTTTACAGAATGTCAGGTATCTCATTTTGTGTTGTCCCTTGTTTCAAAATCAATCATATTAAGACTAATATTTAACTTTTTTTTCCATTTGCCAGATATAACTCGGGATAGTAAACTAAAATTAAAACTAAATGCTTTTACGCCTGTAAAAAATTAAAAAAACTCAACTTAAAACCTACATATTTTGTTTTGTTTCGTTTTATTGTATTTTATTATAAAATTAAAAAATGTGATGATTTTTTGCAATTTTTTCAAAAAAATGTGTAAAGGAAGCGGTTAAAGGGTTCAGGAGAAGGAGAGATTTATGGTTCTAAGTAATGAGACAGGGGAAAAATTTCTTTTTATCAAAAAATATATATACAGTTGAACCTCCATATAACGAACCTCTATATAGTGAATTTTTCTACGCGCATTTCAGGATTTTCTTCATAAAATAAACTTCCTATAGTGAAGTGCATTTTCTATGCAACAAACTTTTTTTCTTGTGATTGGATTTTTTTCTCCTTACTTTTAAAGTAGTTCCGGACATTTTAAGTTATTCTCTCTTAACACATTTTATGGTTCTCATAAATCTTGAACTGCTTTTTTTTTTGTTTAGCGCGCCGAGAGCAATAGATTTCTGGGAGTTTCATCCAAGAAGTACTACTTTTCTCTAGAAACATATTCGATATCCTCTTTCACCCTCAGTGGAATTGCATCGTGTCTCCGTGTCCTTGAACTAATTTCCGTTCATTTGTAGTGTTGATCAGTCGTACTGGTAACTTCGTTTCTGGTAGTTCGTAAGTGCTTGAGCATGAAATTTTTTTAAAATTTTTCAGGAAGTAGATAAAGGCGTCAAAAAGAGGACATGGCTTTAACATTTGGTTTCCCTCCAAACAGCTTATCAACTATTATAAGAAATCGAGATAAGCTTCGAAATTATGATTCATTGAATTCTTGTTCAAAATATAGAAGAACATGTGTTCATGAAGATTTCGACGAGGCAGTTATGAAGTGGATACATACAATGCAAGATCAAAATGTTCTGATCTCTGAGCCTTTCGTAATAGAGAAAGCTTTTCCATTTGTTAAGGTATTGGGATAAGACCAATTTCTACGTAGCAATGGATGACTAGAAACATTTAAGGAAAGACACGGAAAATTGCACCTGAAGGGATTTTTGGTGCATTTCAAAGATATGAAACGTATTATGAAACAAAGTATTTTTTCAAATAAAAAAACTCAAACAAAATTAACATGTTTTATGCATAATTAAATTTAAGTGCGCATGTGGTGATGTAAGTTTAAAAAGTCTTCTTATAAAATAATGTATGCTTAAAATTATACTTGTATGCTTTAAATTAGAAAATGTCCTTAAAACTCATTAATTTTAAAATAAAATTATTTTCTTTTTGTAAATACAGTGTATATTCCTCAACATTCCTTTTCTCTTTTTCTTTCTATTTTTTTTCGATGGGTAAGATATGCTGCAACGTAAGTTAATAACAAACAAGTATATTATCTAAAAAAAAATTTAATGTACCATCTATATATATAAAGGAGAAAAGCGACTTACTCACTGACTGACTGACTAATCCACGATATCTCCGGAACTATTAAACCTACATATTTGAAATTTGGTAGGTAGGTTCCCTTCATGGAGTAGACATCAGCTAAGAACGGATTTTGCAAAGTTCGAACCCCAAGGGGCGTTATAGATAATTATTTCCATTATTAATCTATTAAATGTACAGTCTTGAAACTTGGTACACAGATTTCTTTCATAAAGTAGAGATAACTTACATAATGATTTTTCCGAAAATTGACCTCCAAGGGGCGTTATGTATAATTATTTCCATTTTTAAACTATTAGAAGTACAGTTTTGAAATTTAATAAGCGGATTCCTTTCATAGAGTACAGATCCGCTACAAAATGGGTTTTGTGAAAATCGACCCCAAGTTTGCGGAGAATTAAGCAGCGTTATAGGCAATTAACTCCTTTTTTAAACTATTAGATGTAAAATCTTGAAATTGAGTAAGCAGATTCCATTCATTAAGTAGATATCTGCTATAAGATGGGTTTTGTGAAAATAGCTTCCTAAGTGGCGTTGCGGGGGCTTAAGGGGTGTTATTGATAAATATTTCCATTTCTAAGCTATAAGACGTACAGTCTTAAAATTTGGTAAGCGGATTCCTTTCGTGGTGCATCTACGTGTTCCTAAAAATAAATTCTTTAAATACACAAAAGAAATTTAAGATTATATTTTTTTTCAACAGTATTAAATTGTTTTCATTTGTAAAAAAGAGGAAATGCTCTTGAATTTTAGAATACTTGATAGTAAAGTACAAACAATAAGCTGGTATCAAAGACAAAATATTATGGCTACAAACATTTTTAATTTGCCGAGGAGCTTCATGTATCTCGGTAAACTTGTTTACATAAAAGGATTATATTCTTCTTCTTTGTACTGAATTGTTTCTTTTGCGAGTAATGACAAAATACTGGGCTTCTTAATTTTTTTTCGACTTTTGTACAAAAAGAGTTTTATTCTTAGCCTTTGGATAATCCTTACTTTTTATTTAAAATTTCAAAAGAATTGCATAATGCCTAAATTCTAAGATTACTGTTCCGATTTTTGTGCGATGATTAACTGATTTTGTGCGTAAGGTAGAGCCAAAACATTCCTACGAAAACAACTCCTTCGATCAACATTCAAAACAATATTACCAAAACATTTCCTTCTCAATGCACTGACTCCTCAATCGAGTTGCAGATAACTGTGACAATAATTTTTCTTTACATTTTTCAAAACGAAGAAAGACTTTAGCTTCAAATATCCCCCCCCCTCCTCTTCGTTTGAACAGTAGTCCCCTAAAGTGACCGGGTAAGTAGAAGAGGGCCTTTTTAGAGGGCTTTGTCGGCATAGTTTCTATTTATCCTATGTCCGACAATTTAACAGAAAAGTAAATGCCCTTTTCAAAGATTTATTACGGCAATAAGAGGGAGAATAGTTTTCCGGCTACTTGTAAGTAACCTTAGAATATTTACAAGAAGGCAGATGTGCATTTCTAGGTTTTCTTACACCAAATAGGCATAGGATAATCAACAATGACCAAACACTGAAGGATCAACAATAATCAATGGGGAGAAGCATTTTTTGTTGATATAAAAAATTTTACGACTTGCTTTCCATATTCATTTACATGAACCATCTTATTCTGTATTCAGAGTTTCAAATGTTTAACAGCCTTAGAGCGCCCCCGAACACTCCTTTCTTTGTACTAGTGTACATAAAATGCGTGACTTACGAATAAATAGGCGAAAAAAACAGAAAACGAACATATTATCTTAATTAAAATGTAACTATCTGTTCGACTACGTTCAGATTATATTTATTTTTTCAGATACTTTGGATTGGATAATTTTTTTAAAATTATCCAATAAAGTAGAATTTTCTAAGTTTGAAAGTCCCCATTTTCCTTTTCTTAGAGAAACTTGTGTTTGGAAATCGCGTGTGATAATTACTACTGATTTCAGTTCAAAAGATTTCTTTTCCTTTTAAAGGAGACATTTCCTACGAATTTAAACCACATTCCACCAAGATTTCTTTTTCAGTATTATTAAAAGGCATTGAATGAAATAGTATAAAACATTGATTATATTATAAAAAAAACTAATCACAATGATAACTATTGCACAAAAAAGGAAACGCTTATTTCATTTCAGTCAAAGGTATAATAACCTAAAGCAAATTTAAATTAATTTATCAAGGTAAAATTTATTTATATTTTGATTTTCAGTAAATGTTGAAAATGTTATAGATTTATTTTTATCCTGTTAAACGCAGTAATTTCGTACATACAAACTCAAGTTATCGTGTTAACTCTTAAATTAATTAATTTTGAAAAACAAATAATAATATAATTATTTGAACATTTAGATACATACAATGAATTTAAAAAATGGAAAGAAAAAGCAAAATTTTTGCCTGTCTCTCTATGTTATAATGTAAAATCTCAAATCGATAATGGGCTATTTTATAATCATATAAAACTCTGAAGCTCTCTATCTTTTTATAATGGAAAATATTTGCTTTAAGACACATATATAATTCTTTAACAAATAACAAATTTACATTAACTATATGTGAGTTAAAAAAATCTTATAACTATTGAACATCTGTATACCAATAGACATGTTAATAATCAACTAAGCTATATTGTGGTTAATCAATTTATAATTGCTTCTCTGAGAATTAATTAGTTATTTATACAACACTCTGTTAAGAATTTTTGTATCCTTACTTTCTTAAAAGAATAAAAACATTGATAAATGTCTTTTTTTTATTGCCTCGATAATTCATTCTATTTTGATGCGTTAGATTTCATAATAATTATTGAATCTTAAGATTAAGTTTAGATTTTTACACCAAGCATTTTTCAAGGATTAAAATTATATGATAATGTTCCTCTTTGATCTAATTGTTCCTATATATGCTGAAAATTATGATAATCGATTAACAATGACAGGTAAATGTGATAAATGGCAGGAATGTGGCGTTAACTAAATACTTTATCTCAAAATCATAAATAAATGTTACTTGTTAAACAGTATCACATTGTAGATTCACATGTTTTTACAGCTGTGGTAGCCGAGTGATCACAATTGAGGATTCCATCATCTAGCAGGGCTCTAATACACGTTAACTTTCTAAATGCTTAAAGTACATTCATTGCCGTCATAACATAATCGACTGGGTTCCAGATCGGATATCATCCTCGTTACTTGATTGTTATTCAAATAATGAGGTCCGTCTCATTGCGATATCCCTCATGTTTCCTCTGAATGAGACATTAATAAACTATCGATTTATTTGCATGTTCTTAAAAATAAATCCTTTAAATACACAAGTGAATAAATGTAAAACTAAAATTTTTTCCAACTGTAATGTACTGCTTTCGTTAGCATAAAATATCAAATCCTTTGAATTTTTAGAAAAATTCTTGATTAGTAAAACGCAAACAATTAGTTGACATAAGACAAAATTATGACTACACATATCTTTAAGTCAGCAAGGAGCAAATCATTCATGTATCTTGGTAAACTTATTTATATAAAAAAAACTATTCTTATTCGTATTTAATTGTTCTTTTATGACTAATTACAACACATTTATTTCTTACTTTTTCATCTTTCATATAAAAAAGTTATTTTATTAGTTTTATGGATAGAAGTTAAACTGGTTAGCTTCTTATTTTTAAGTTACAATAAATTATAATTCTTTTGATGTATCAGTTAGTATAACATTGCTGAAATTCTAAGATAAATGCTATGATCTCTGTGTGATAAAAATAAATAAACTTCAAAAATATTTTAAGAAATATACCCTCTAACTGGACACCTTCCTCCTGAAAAGTTATTCCGAAAGCGTTTAACTCTTATTTTGCGATTCCCTTCAAAAATGCAACAGACTTTTTTCCTTTCCTACTTTTAGAACGTGGGAGGTCGAACGGGGAAAATTTTACGACCCAGTTCGGTCGCTTTGAAAAGTAAGAACCAAGAGATCAATCGTTTACAGCTAGCTGTTAAGTTGCCTTGGGCAATCTTCTTTGAAAGCGTAGATATCCTCTCTTGATCAATCCTCTTTGAAAAAGATACGGTGTTTCTTTCTCCTATATGTTCAGTCACAGTAAAATTAATAACGAAATGAAAGGTAAAAAAAAGAGGAAAAATGAAGTAAATAGTATGTTAGAAGTTGAAAAATAATTATATTTTCTTCAAAGAAAATTTATTTTTCTGTCATTTTTTAAAAATTAAAATATATATATATATTTTATTGGTATTGCGATTTGAACCAGAAAAAAGCATCCTGTATTCATTTTTGAATATGAGAGTAAGAAAACGCGCTCACTTTCCTGTTTTTAAAAAAAGTTATGAGGTAAAAAGAGTAAAGGCCCTATCTTCTTTTTAAAACAATAAGACAATAAATGGTGCATATTTATGAAATAAAACAGTTCTTTCTCTATTCAATTATATTTTTAATTTAGAATAACATAAAAAATGATTTCAATAAACTTTTAATTTATTTAAATTTAAATCATATGAATGATATTTTATGTTAACTGAATATTTTTCGGAAAAAATCTAAATTTTCATTCCTAGTGCTCTCCTTTTCGAACTCCTTGTATTAAATAAAAATATCTTTTCTACATCGGCATTTGTGATGGACATAACACACATTCAGACAATAATTTTTATTTTTAATAGGGGATATACTTCTTCAAATGCGCATGACAGTACTTCTAACCATTTTCTACTCAAGTTAAATTTCTTATCTTTCTGTTTT
Organism: Trichonephila clavipes; assembly: GCA_019973935.1. Lineage (NCBI taxonomy): Eukaryota > Metazoa > Arthropoda > Arachnida > Araneae > Nephilidae > Trichonephila > Trichonephila clavipes. The sequence continues at coordinate 152,503 of BMAU01018352.1, read as the reverse complement.
TTTTATTACAAGGAAAAATGTCACACATCGATAACTATTTTCACACATTTCAGTCATTACAAATACTATTGTGAGAAAAGTTCTCCCTAATTAATTTTGTTTTTCAAAACAGTACACTTAAAACAATTTTGTTCAGTGAAGTTAACCGACAGTTCCACAATGTATTCATACCAAATTTTAAAAACAAATTTAACACTTGGAAATGTATCCTGTATTAAATTTTTCAGTATGCACAAATTTTTCCTGCTGTAGGAAAGATATAGTATGAGATGTGGTGTGCGGTTGTGAAAGAATGTTTTCGTACGTGTAGACTATTTTTGAAAATTTAAATATCACTGAAGCTGATCATAGAACTGCAAATGAGCCTTATTTTAATGTGTGCTGGTATCAAAGTAAAACACTTTACAATATTAAACAGCCTATGGGTTTATACTCAATATCAAACTATTCACAAAATGGCTTACAACTTCTATTCAAATTGTAAAGAAACTGAAATATAAATATATTTTACTGCAGTCAAAAATATTCATAATATGTAAGTATCCTGTTGCTCCACTTATTTCTGTGTATTTAAAAACTGTAGCTGAATGCAATTTTTTATATTTATAAACGAGGCATAACAGCTCACACAGTCGTAAAAATGTCCTTATCATTTTTTAATATACTACTATAAAACGTATATGGATTGTAAGATCAGTTGTAAAATCCTAAAAGCTTTTAGAGGAGCTAAAAACATGTAATTTTGGACTGATCAAATTTTTAATATAATACACAAATATACATGTTATTAAGCAAATACATTTGAAAAATCAAACTTCCTTCTGAAATAAACGTAATTGAAAGAAAAATGTTTAATTGCAAATGAGTGGAAATACATGTTTATCTAAGGGGTATCCCCAAAGTGAGGTAATCCTCAAACTTAAGACTCAAACTCAGAAGCAAAACAATCCATGAGGGCCAGGAACTACTGTGCCCATCATAATACACGTGACCATTCGACGCTGAGGTGCATGAACAGATGTCCCGATTTGGTGGTCTGTCTGAAGAGAGACCTTCAGTGTTTAAGACCCGAAGCAGGCTTGGTACTCATTTATCGACCCAATGTAGCAGGGATGAAAGGCAGAGTCGACCTTGCTCAGCCCGTTAATAGAACCAGAGACATGTGGTGTGGAAGCACTATACACTTTCACTCAATCCTATTCGGTGAAAAATAAAATTTAATGTTAGAATCTTATATAAATCCCTAATGAATGAAGGAGTCCAATCTTTTTTTTTTATGTAAACTGTTTAGACGGAAATGGTTAATTATGAACATTTCACAAGTTGCATAAATTAAAATTAACCGTTATAGTTAACATAAATTTTTAAGGGTACAAAAGGTGTATTTCGGCTGCATGAATTAATTTTAAAAGGAATACGATTACGAAAAAGTAGTACAAATATATCTAAAGTAGGGTTGGTTACCTTAGATATTGTCAAACACAACAATGTATTGGAAGCCAATTCCACAATTCGTTGTTATAAAAATGTATGGAAAATTACAAGATTTATTTTTGCATTTGTAATTTATATATATATATATATTTTCCTGGGAGCTTTAAAAGCTAGAGCGGCATCCATCAAAACCGCGGTTCTCTCTCTGTTTTTCCAGATCGCCCCTGACTAAGCCGGCTCTGCCATAGTAAGTGAAAATGCCGGATTTTGTTTGTCAAGATCATTTTATAGCAGATTGCATTTGTCATGTATTTTAGATGGTCGTTTTATATTTTCTACATCAATATCTTAATGTCTGAATTTAAAATTACATAAAATTCTTGACATTCGCATCAATGACCATGATAATTTTTATTAGTATATGAATGTGCCATCAAACGATTACATGACTAATATTAACACACATTATTTTAACCATTTAATTGATATCAAGTATAACATAACGCACACAAAATTTCTAAACTTTAAAATAAATATTTCGAAAACTACTTCAGATATACTCAAAATTTTTTATTCCTACGCTTTAGCTTCTCAGTTTTACTTCTCTATGTAAGAATTTATTGTAATTGTATATTCATCAATTTTTTTAGTATATTTTTTGCTCTTAGCATGCAGTTTTCAACCGAATTGTATGAAATCTTCGAAATATATTAAATGAATGATTGAATATTAACGTCGCACTGTTCAGCTACACGAGGGCTTTTGGCGACGGACCACGTAATTTTGAACCATGGTCAAGTGACGTGGACGACACCTGAGCTGGCACCCCCTCTCCTAACTACCCCACCACACCAACGGGAGGACGTATCAGCTCTCGACAGATTTAACGTGCATCGCTGCCCTACACGGCGGGTCTTTAGTGGTACTGGGCTCGAACTCGTGACAAAGCAAGCCACGTTCCGATACCTATATCACTCGGCTACCGCGGCCGAAATATATTTAAGGATACCAAAGAAGCTATATAATAAAATTTGAAATTTTTATTATACTCAAACAATTGCTAAAACTTATGGTAAATAATTTTTAACTGCGCGATGCATTTTTTTTTAAATTTCAAATGGAATTTCTAACATAAAATTTCTAGCTTTATAAGGTCGAGATTTCAAAACATATCCAGATTTTAATTACTTATTCAGTTAGCCTTTAAAAAAGATAAATGTTGAGGTATTTTGTATAAATAGATATTTTTGAACAATATATAATTCGAATGTTTTTCAATAGCTCGAATTTAAAATTGATTTTTATGTTTATTTATATGCATATAAATGTCTACTGTAAATGTTTCCGTATATTTTTGATTACCATTTATTCAAACATTCCAGTTATAAAAGAAATGTGTGAAAATCTTCATTCATGTTGTCTTTGATGTAAACTGAAGTTCAAGCACTTAAAATTCAAATATAATTCGGTGTATTTTAGCAATATATAACCAGGCACTGTACTTAAACTTACCTGGACACTTAGGCTTTGAAATCTAAAAAAAAAACAACTAATAAATCTTAATTAGTTTTTTTTCGTTATTATTTTTATCAAAGTGTAAGAAAATGTTTCAAATGATTTGATGAAGTTTAAATTTATTCATTTTTAGTGGTTAGAAAATTGAAAAGGTTCCAAATTTTAAAGAATTTGATGTTTTATTAATTTTTGGTATCTTATAATAAAATAATCATGTTTCAAAACTGAAAGCTTTGAATAAGAAAAATGAAGCGAAAGAATATACTTAAAAAAGATAATTTGTCTAACTATATAAAATAGCAGATTGCCCTGACACGCCCCAACTTGTTACAGTTTGAAATTAATATGAAACCAAAATGGAATTGTAACATATTTTACTTATGCGTTGGGACTTTTGGAAACTTTTAAAAATACAAGCTAGCAAACACTTCTTGGGTTGTAAAGAAATTTCTCCCCGATTTTTTTACGATTGGGGGGAAGGGTCAAAACACGGGGTTCTCTGCGAGCCATAAAACTCCTGCTGTGTTGCTTCCTCCGTCCCTCATTATCTTTCAAGATGTTAAACCTTAAAAGGAGGAAAGGATTTCAGAAAAGTGCGGCTAATCCGCTTTTGAAAACGTGACTTGAAGGCAGAAAAATCCGTGCAATCCATTTTCGAAGCCTCTCTAGTAGGGCGGAAAAATCCGTTCTGTCCAGTTGGAGGGTTAATAAACTATCGATTTATTTGCATGTTCTTAAAAATAAATCCTTTAAATACACAAGTGAATAAATGTAAAACTAAAATTTTTCCAACTGTAATGTACTGCTTTCGTTAGCATAAAATATCAAATTCTTTGAATTTTTAGAAAAATTCTTGATTAGTAAAACGCAAACAATTAGTTGACATAAGACAAAATTATGACTACACAATCTTTAAGTCAGCAAGAAGCAAATCATTCATGTATCTTGGTAAACTTATTTATATAAAAAAAAAACTATTCTTATTCGTATTTAATTGTTCTTTTATGACTAATTAAAACACATTTATTTCTTACTTTTTCATCTTTCATATAAAAAGGTTATTTTATTAGTTTTATGGATAGAAGTTAAACTGTGGTTAGCTTCTTATTTTTAAGTTACAATAAATTATAATTCTTTTGATGTATCAGTTAGTATAACATTGCTGAAATTCTAAGATAAATGCTCTGATCTCTGTGTGATAAAAATAAATAAACTTCAAAAATATTTTAAGAAATATAATGCACGCATCATTCTAATTCTAAACACAATCTTCCCTTTTAGGACGTATGGTAATACAATAGTTTCCAAATGTGCAGCTCAGAAAAAAAATTAGCCCCAGTCCAAAAATAAATCGAAAAATTCATAATAATCGAATTTTCTTTATTAACATAGCAATAAAAACCATTACATTTGAAAATCAATGTAAGATCAATCCCTTCTTCCAATAATTTACACTCAAAACGTGAAAAAGGCCTCCACAGGTATCTGCCGTTTTTTAAGTGATTGATTAGCTTGAACTTATTCACTACTGTGCAATTTTAATTGAGTTGGCCTGATTACAGTTATGTTGTAACCTTTTATAGTTATATATTAAATGTAGAAGTTATCACAAGTTCGACTTGCTTGCTGGTCAGGGTGCGAGGGCCCCGCTTGAGGTTGAAGGCTCTGGTGCACGGCACCGCTTAGCCCATTGGTAGGTACGCCACTGTGTTCACTAGTACTTTCTGATTCAGTTCTTGATGCAACTACTTGTAGAAATCAAATTTAATTCAGTTGAATGAACTTGCTGATGACTCTTTTTAAGAAAAAATAAAAAATCTTCCAAATTTTGATAGAATTTAATTTTTGTTTACGATAGAATTATATTTGTAATACAAATAAGAATATATGTAAAGTAAAATTATTCATTCAGGTCTGAACCGAAAACCATTATTTTTGGCAGAACGGAAACCGGAAGAGAAACGATATATTTTTTTTTATAGTTGAACTGGAACAAAAAAAAATTACGTTTCGAAGTCCTGGCTCTATATGTTTAGAAATAACTTATTCAAGGTATTATTCCAAGAAAAAAAATAGTGTACTCTTCCAGATCTACATTTGATAAGGAATTTGATTTCTTTTAACTGAACAATATTTCGATATATGTAGAAGTCTAATTTTTTTTCAGGAGCTTTTTTCTTATTTTAAAGTTAACATTTTTTCCCCAGAGTGTAATGCGCACTCATGAATTTCGATCTTATTTTCTGTGTTCAAATAGTGCGTTATACGCCGGCTTTTACGGTAATTAATTGTTTCTATAACTGTTACGATTATTTTATTTCAGACATATATGTTTAGCTTGTTGGGTTATATATATATATATATATATATATATATATATATATATATATATATATATATATATATATATATAACTGACAAATAATATTTTTTTTAATATTATTTGTCAGTATAATATTAATGGTGTTTCGAAAATTTACTGAGTGCGTACTTTATACTTCCAACGCCATTGTGCTCATAAATAACGAAATAAAATGGAAAGAAAGTACAAATACATTTTAAAACGATACCAGAACACACGTGAATATAAAGATATATATTTCTCGAAAATTAAGCCCATTTCTGGATATTTTAAAATAAACTTTAAATTACTATATATATATATATATATATATATATATATATATATATATATATATTCTAAGAATGAAAATGTTGGAAAAAGAAATATTTCTAAATGAGATTTCGTTAAATATTTTCTGCTACGTATTATACTTTCTTGATTATCTCTAATTGTAACTATAAGAAAGTCAATAATTAGTGTGTGAAAATTTTTGTAAAATAATATGCAAAATCTAAATAAGTTTTTGGAAATTATAATTTAATGGCTAATTTTTATTTTTGCTCGAAAACGTATTATTTTATGTCATATTTTCGTATTAATTTTCGAGCAGTAGCTTTACAGGAGGAAACATACTTTAGGAAAGGAGAAAATTTATGTGCTTCGAGTGACACAACACTTATCAGCAGTGGCGCACACAAGGGGGGTCCGGAACGCCCCAAAGCCCTTGATATTTTTTCCGATTGATTATAATTATAAGTATAAAGTACGCAAAATTTAATTAATTACTTTTTATTAATGATTAATTTTATTAATTAATGCTAATTATTTATTCAAAAATTAGTTTTTTACTGTGTTTTGTTCCCGAAAATCGACAAAATCAAAAGGAGCATGATACAAGAATGGTGAGCTTTCGTCCCCGAACCCCCTTGAAAAATTCCTGTGTGCGCTACGGCAGATCAGTAAATACTTTTTAAGATGAATCCAAATTCCAATGATGACCATTTCTTCATCATACTTGCCTGTTATAAAAGCATACTATTCTCTATAACAAACCCCTGATGAAGGGATTCAAGTGGTACTCTATTTCAGGACTTTTGATTTAAACCCTGAATGAAGATTTGTATGTGTGAGCATGTTAGAAGAGGAAACCTCTAAAATAATTGCAAAAATTGAGAATTATGTGAATAAATGTGTTGATGATAACTTGAACGAATAATATGGATGTGATGTGGAAGTTAGAACAGTGAGGTGTTTCTTATACAATAGCCACGAATCACTTTATTTATAGTATTTTACTAAAGATAGAAAATAAAAAATTTATGTATAAGTTTATTTATATAGTTAAGTTTATAATAGCTAAAATTTTTTGCAGTAAATTTAATTCTAAAATTTAAAAGGAAACAGAGTATTAGACGAATTTTTTAGAAATGTGAATAAATGAGTCTTTTACACACACACACACACACACACACACACACACATATATATATATATATATATATATATATATATATATATATATATATATATATATATACAAAAACAAATCACTAATTACAAAATGAAATTAAGCTAATAATTTAAAAATATCACTTTGCCTGTACAAATTCATTCTGATATAAGAATGAATTCATTTACCTTAAAGTGTACATTAATATTACCAATAAATATATATTATAAAAAAAAAAAAACATAAATTTTCTTTATTTATAAGTGACTTCTTTTTTCTTACATAAGGATAAAACTCGAAACATGTAATTCATTTTCAAAGTATTATTAATCACAGTAAATGGATTATTAAAAATTATATAACAATTTTTTTTATTTGTAATTGAGTTCCTCATTTACTAAGGTCAAGTATATATTTCTTCTACAAAATTGAATCCATTAAAAATATTTTGATTTACGTGAATGAAAAAAAAATCGATTGTTATTTTTACAGCGAAAATTTCATACGCAAAGGAATTTAGCTATTATACTCAAGACACGGAAGAAAAAACTGCCTGAAAAACAATCTCCCAAATGGGGACAAAACCTTTATGTTTCAATGAACCACTACGGCATAGAAAAATGCTATAACGCCAAACCAGGCAACCCAGAATAATGACGTCATTGCACATCTACCAATGACAAGCAACCTCTTTTCCTTTGACCGTGCCGAAGAGGAATTCCCGAGGTGTGAGGAACTCAAAAAGTGCTCTTTATTTAACGCTACGCGATGTAAGAACGAGAATAAAAAGTTCTAACGATCTAAAAGAGTTTTCTTAAAAAGGATGAACTAAATCCAAATAATTATTTTGCTTAGCTCATGTATTATTTGTGACTAAATCGTCTACAAACAGTACAAAACGTCGTCTAAACCGTACATATTCAAATGGATGATAGTAATGAAATGGCCGTCTCAAAGTCGAATCAGGAAACATTCGAAGCATGTAAGGTAAGCGTTAAAATTCCTCCTTTTTGGGAAGAAAAACCCGAAATATGGTTTTTTCAAGTTGAAGCTCAGTTTTCCATTGCTAATATTAACCAAGAAGAAACTAAGTTTAATTACCTTGTTGCGCAGTTAGATACAAAATTCATAGAAAATATATGGGATATCATTCAGAGTGATGTAAAAAATAAATATTCATGTGCTAAAAATAGACTTTTAAGTACTTTTTCAAAGAAAGTGAAGAAAAATGCATTAAAAAATTGCTTACTGGAATCTCATTAGGTAACATGAAACCCAGTCAACTTTTGAGAAAAATGAAATCGTTGGCTGGAGTTAATATCTCCGAAAACGTTTTAAGAACATTATGGCTAGATAAATTACCAGACTCTATCAAAAAATATTTTAGTTATTAGTTCGGAAAATTTGTCACAGTTATGGCAGATGAAATTTTTGAAATAAATTTATCAACAGAAATTTATTCTGCTACTGCAGATAATTCTGCTATGAAAAATATCCCAGATAAAGTCAGCCTTTTGGAGCAACGGATCTCAGAATTATACATCAACAGAAGAAATTCAAGAAACGAATTTAAAAATTCCAATCAAACTCGAAATAAAAGTCGATCTCGTAAGCGTTTCAACCCAAATGGAAAATACTGTTATTTCCACTTCATGTTTGGTAATAAGTGTTATCCTGATAAATGTAAAAGTCCATATTCCTGGAACAAGGCATCGGGAAATTTAAAAGAGCAGTAGATTTAGCGGCAAGCTCTCCTGCTACATAATATAAAGATCGCTGTAATTACCGTTTATTTGTAATTGACAAAAACACCGGTTTACGCTTTCTTGTTGATAGTGGTGCTGATTTATCAATAATTCCTGCCTCATGTAAAAATAAAATTTGTGATTCTTTTAAGCTTTATGCAGCAAACGGCTCAGAAATACCAAATTTGGACATAAAATTTTAACTTTAAATCTAGGGCTGCGTCGTGAGTTCCAGTTTCCTTTCATTAGTGCTAAAGTAGATAAAAGAATAATTGGTGCTGATTTTTTAAATAAGTTTAACTTGTTAATTGACATCCGAAATAAACAGTTAATAGATGGAATAACTAACCTTCATGTTAAATTTCTTCTATTTTGCAAGAAAATAAAATTAACATAATGGATAAAACATCAAAATTTTCTAATATATTATTACAATATTCAGATTTAACCCTCCAACTGAACAGAACGGATTTTTCCGCCCTACTAGAAAGGCTTCCAAAATGGACTGCACGGATTTTTCTGCCTTCAAGTAACGTTTTCAAAAGCGGATTAGCCGCACTTTTCTGAAATCCTTTCCCCCTTTTAAGGTTTAACATCTTGAAAGATAATGAGGGACGGAGGAAGCAACACAGCAGGAGTTTTATGGCTCGCAGGGAACCCCGTGTTTTGACCCCTCCCCCCCCCCCAATCGTAAAAAATCGGGGAGAAATTTCTTTACAACCCAAGAAGTGTTTGCTAGCTTGTATTTTAAAAGTTTCCAAAAGTCCCAACGCATAAGTAAAATATGTTACAATTCCATTTTGGTTTCATATTAATTTCAAACTGTAACAAGCTGGGGCGTGTCAGGGCAATCTGCTATTTTATATAGTTAGACAAATTATCTTTTTTAAGTATATTCTCTTTCGCTTCATTTTTCTTATTCAAAGCTTTCAGTTTTTGAAACATGATTATTTTATTATAAGATACCGAAAAAATTAATAAAACACCAAACTCTTTAAAATTTGGAACCTTTTCAATTTTCCAACCACTAAAAATGCATAAATTTAAACTTCATCAAATCATTTGAAACATATTTTCTTACACTTTGATAAAAATAATAACGAAAAAAAACTAATTAAGATTTATTAGGTTTTTTTTATAGATTTCAAAGCCTAAGTGTTCAGGTAAGTTTAAGTACAGTGCCTGGTTATATATTGTTAAAATACACCGAATTATATTTGAATTTTAAGTGCTTGAACTTCAGTTTACATCAAACACAACATGAATGAAGATTTTCACACATTTTTTTTATAACTGGAATGTTTGAATAAATGGTAATCAAAAATATACGGAAACATTTACAGTAGACATTTATATGCATATAAATAAACATAAAAATCAATTTTAAATTCGAGCTATTGAAAAACATTCGAATTATATATTGTTCAAAAATATCTATTTATACAAAATACCTCAACATTTATCTTTTTTAAAGGCTAACTGAATAAGTAATTAAAATCTGGATATGTTTTGAAATCTCGACCTTATAAAGCTAGAAATTTTATGTTAGAAATTCCATTTGAAATTTAAAAAAAAAAATGCATCGCGCAGTTAAAAATTATTTACCATAAGTTTTAGCAATTGTTTGAGTATATTAAAAATTTCAAATTTTTTATTATATAGCTTCTTTGGTATCTTTTAATATATTTCGGCCGCGGTAGCCGAGTGGTATAGGTATCGGAACGTGGCTTGCTTTGTCACGAGTTCGAGCCCAGTACCACTAAAGACCCGCCGTGTAGGGCAGCGATGCACGTTAAATCTGTCGAGAGCTGAAACGTCCTCCCGTTGGTGTGGTGTGGTAGTTAGGAGAGGGGGGTGCCAGCTCAGGTGTCGTCCACGTCACTTGACCATGGTTCAAAATTACGTGGTCAGTCGCCAAAAGCCCTCGTGTAGCTGAACAGTGCGACGTTAATATTCAATCATTCATTTAATATATTTCGAAGATTTCATACAATTCGGTTGAAAACCGCATGCTAAGAGCAAAAAATATACTAAAAAAATTGATGAATATACAATTACAATAAATTCTTACATAGAGAAGCAAAACTGAGAAGCTAAAGCGTAGGAATAAAAATTTTGAGTATATCTGAAGTAGTTTTCGAAATATTTATTTTAAAGTTTAGAAAATTTGTCTGCGTTATGTTATACTTGATATCAATTAAATGGTTAAAATAATGTGTGTTAATATTAGTCATGTAATCGTTTGATGGCACATTCATATACTAATAAAAATTATCATGGTCATTGATGCGAATGTCAAGAATTTTATGTAATTTTAAATTCAGACATTAAGATATTGATGTAGAAAATATAAAAACGACCATCTAAAATACATGAAAATGCAGTCTGCTATAAAATGATCTTGACAAACAAAATCCGGCATTTTCACTTACTATGGCAGAGCCGGCTTAGTCAGGGGCGATCTGGAAAAACAGAGAGAGAACCGCGGTTTTGATGGATGCCGCTCTAGAGCTTTTAAAGCTCCCAGGAAAAATTATATATATATATATATATATATATAAATTACAAATGCAAAAATAAATCTTGTAATTTTCCATACATTTTTATAACAACGAATTGTGGAATTGGCTTCCAATACATTGTTGTGTTTGACAATATCTAAGGTAACCAACCCTACTTTAGATAGATTTGTACTACTTTTTCGTAACCGTATTCCTTTTAAAATTAATTCGTGCAGCCGAAATACACCTTTTGTACCCTTAAAAATTTATGTAAACTATAACGGTTAACTTTAATTTATGCAACTTGTGAAATGTTCATAATTAACCATTTCCGTCTAAACAGTTTACATGAAAAAAAAAAAGTTTGGACTCCTTCATTCATTAGGGATTTATATAAGATTCTAACATTAAATTTTATTTTTCACCGAATATCATTGAGTGATAGTGTATAGTGCTTCCACACCACAGGTCTGGGGTTCTATTAACGGGCTGCTCAAGGTCGACTCTGCCTTTCATCCCCGCTACATTGGGTCGATAAATGAGTACCAAAGTTATTAATACCAAACATGATGTTAATCACTATATTGCTACTAAAGGCCCACCGGTTTACTCAAAAACTCGTCAATTGGATTCTAAAAAATTAAAAATAGCCAAGAAAAAATTTAAATTTATGTTAGATAATGATATCATTCGACCTCCTAAATCTCCATGGACAAGCCCACTGCATGTTGTGAATAAAAAAGATGGAAGTGTTAGACCATGTGGTGATTATAGATGTTTAAATGCCCAAACCATTCCTGACCGTTACCCAATTCCACGTATTGAAGATTTTCATCATATTTTAAAAGGGAATAGAATATTTTCTAAGATTGATCTATTCAAAGCATATTTTCAAATTCCAATTGCTGAGGAAGATAAGGAAAAGACAGCCATAATAACACCATTTGGCTTATTTGAGTTTAATGTTATGAGCTTTGGGTTAAAAATGCACCCTCTACTTTTCAGCACTTTATCAATGAAGTACTATTTGGACTAGAATTAGTTTTCCATACCTGGACGACATTCTAATAGCCTCTGAAAATGAAGAACAACATAAAACTCATTTGAAATTTGTGTTTAATCGCTTACAAAAATATGGTCTTCGAGTGAATATCTCAAAATCAACATTGGGAGTAACTCATTTAGAATTTCTGGGATACTTGATAATACCCGAAGGATCTCAGCCACTTCCTGAGAAAGTAGATGCAATTTTATCATACAAATTACCCGAAATAATTCGTGATTTGAGAACCTTCCTTGGACTCCTTAATTTTTATAGAAGATATTTAAAAAATACTGCTAAACATCAAGCTATTCTTCACGAGTATTTAAAAGGCTCGAAAAAGAATGACAAAACAAAAATTACTTCGACAGAGGAGACTAAAGAAAATTTTGAAAAACGTAAACAAGATCTTGCACATGCTACTTTATTAAGCTTTCCTGGTCCTAATTTACAATTGGCTTTATTTACTGATGCTTCCAATTTTGCGATCGGATCGGTATTACAGCAGTTTGAAGCTGGAAGTTGGAAACCAATTTAATTTTTTTCCAAAAAATTAACTGACGCACAGAAAAATTACAGTACCTATGATAGGGAATTATTAGGAGTATATCTTTCCGTCAAACAGTTTAAACATCTTCTTGAAGGACGAAATTTCGTTATTTATACTGATCACAAGCCAATTACATATGCTTTTCATCAAAAGAATGAAAATGCTTCACCGAGACAGTTACGTCATTTACAATATATATCACAATTTTCAACAAATATTTGCCACATTAGTGGATGAGAAAATATAGTTGCAGATTCATTATCTAGGATTGAATCTATCTCTGAAATAGATTATGACAAAATTGCTGATGCACAAGTTGATAATGAAGAACTTAATAAACTGCGCTTGAAACCATCCTTAAATTTTAAACAATATCCCCTCGACTCTGGTAAATTATTTTGTGTGATATTTCAACTGCAAACATTCGTCCATTTATACCTCAGCCTCTTCGAATGCACATGTTTCAAAAAATTCACAACTTGGCTCACCCTGGTGTGAAATCTACTGTTAAACAAATAGCTTCTAAATTTATTTGGCTAAACATTCGAAAAGGTGTGAATCAATGGGCAAAATCTTGTATCCAGTGTCAAAAGAACAAAATTAATAGACATACACATTCACAAATTGGCACCTTCCAAGAAGTAGATGACCGATTCAGTGTCATTAATGTTGACATCATAGGTCCATTTCCTGTATCAGAAGGAAAAATAAATTGTCTTACTTGCATTGACCGCTTCACATGTTGGATAGAGATTATTCCTTTATCAAATATCACGGCAGAAACGGTTGCTCGAGAATTTTATAATCACTGGATTTCACGCTTTGGAATGCCATACCGTGTGATAACTGATCAAGGTACTCAATTTAGATCTGAGCTCTTTAGAAACATTGGTGTTATTTGTGGATTTAAAGTATGCACAACAACATCCTATCATCCACAATGTAATGGAAAAATTGAAAGAATCCATCGCACTTTAAAAGTAGCCATCGGAGTGCATAACTCAGTTAAATGGACACAGACCTTACCAACGGTATTATTAGGATTACGATCGGCTCTACGTAGTGACACAAATTACACCATCGCACAAATTGTTTACGGACAAACTATCGATTACCAGGAGAATTTTTCGAAATGTCTTGTATCTAGATACGTTTGCGAAAGAATTACAGAAACAAATGGATCAGTTACAACCACTAAAAACTCGCCGACAACCTTGTCAAAAACATTTGTCCATAAAGACTTGCATAACAGTACACATGTGTTCATACGTGTCGACAGAGTGAAAAAAGCACTCGAACCTTCGTACGATGGACCGTTCCCAGTGGCAAAAAGACACGATAAATATTTTACTGTGAAAATTAAAGGCAAGGACATCAATATATCTGTAGACCTGCATATTTGTTGTCAACTGATGGTGATAATCATTATCATTTCAAACAATTGGAACATGCACCAACTCTTCCCGAAAAAAAACTGATTGTGCAAAGAAAAATTGAAAAACAGCCACCAGATTTGCTGAAAAAAATGTCCAAAAAGCAACTACACGCTCTGGCAGACATGTAACGTTTCCAGCACGTTACAGAGATTAGTTGTATATTATTTTATGACTCATTTGTTATATTTTTACTTTTATTTGTATGTATTGCATATATATATATATATATATATATATATATATATATATATATATATATATATTGTATCGTAACTATGTTACTGGGGAAGGAGTAATGTTGCATCTCTATATTTATATAATATCTTTGTTTTTATAAATTTAGTTTTCATGATCTGGCAACAAAAAGTTGTTGACATATTGTAGCGCGATGTAAGAACGATAATAAAAAGTTCTAACGATCTAAAAGAGTTTTCTTCTTAAAAAGGATGACCTAAATCTAAATAATTATTTTGCTTATCTCATGTATTATTTGTGACTAAATCGTCTACACGTCCAATTATAGCCAACGCTAGTCCAGTATGGGGATATGCTGCTAATACAAAAATATTAATATTCTTGATACTCTGTAAAATTCTCTAATACGTATGATTGTCAAATCCCCAGGGTACATGCACAATGACGATATACGTAACGCATTAAAATTTACTAGTTTTAAATCTCATATTCAGAAAATAGTAAATAACTTTTCTACGCTCTACCAGAAACCAATAATTCTAATATGCATAACTTAATTCCTTACATTCCTAATGATAATACTAAAAGACCAATTCTTCTTGATTCTTATAATACTCCTTAAAATTTTTTCGTGCAATAATTTCTATTGCACCATTTTTAGCTAAAATTTTACTTCTTTTTTTAAAAGATTTGTCGCTATTAGTTTCTTTCTTCCCTACTGGACTTGCACCTCCCCATTTTCAAAATCTCAGCCCCCAGGGCAGCCAATTGAGTCACTGTTCACTGTACCCAGCATCTAATCAGAGAGCAGCCTCTAAGCTCTCAGCCAAGCCAAAAAACTCAAAAAAATTTCCACCCAGATGGAACAACATAGCTACATCTCCCGGATTCAATCGTTCGACCAATCGCCATCATGCCACTCAGCAGAATAGAAACTCAGCACTTTCACCATGCATTCCAGTATAGTCTCTCAAAGGAGCAAGACGCAATTGAAAATATGCCCGAAGCTCAAAGCGTTGAAATGGAGGAAATTAATCCTCAAACCGTCACTGATCAGCAGAAATGCAAAAATCTGCAAAGCATTGACAAACAGATTCGAATTTTCGTGGCACGTAAAGAGTACGTCACCCAAATGCTTGGTAATGAGAAGAGCATCCCTGGACCGACTACCGAGACCACCCAGAAATTGGAAGATGATGCCGCCAGCCTGGATGACAAGATTAAAGCCCTTGAGGGTAATATGTCTGAATTATTACCTTGCCCAGTGCCTTTATGCGCGCATAACTTTAAGTATAAAAATAATAAGAAAGGAGCGGTTGAGCCCATTATCAGGCCAGCCAAACTAACTGTTAAAAGTAATGATAAAAATAGTAAATTGGATGATGAGGAATTTAAAATACCGCGGAAAACAAGTAAGGGTATAAACGTTCCTAAGGAGGATAACAAAATTATCGCAACAAATAACAAATTTGCAGCTCTCAACTCTGCAAATAATGACGTCGAGGATGTCACCCCAGCTGCCCCCAAAATTAAGCCCATCATGATGAAGCTTTTCCCTGAATATAATTTGATTCTTCAAGAAATTCACAGAACCCACCCAACCGCCACCAACACTCATGTAGGTGGCTACATTAAAATCCAATCCGAAAGCTCGGATCACCATAGAGAGATAACTTCTTTCCTCACCGATAAAAAAGTTCAGTACTATGTGACTGACCCCCCGTCCCGCTAATAGACCACTTAAACTGATCATAAAAGGCCTCCTGGCCTCTACTGACCCTGAGGATATAAAGAACGACCTCATCGCTCAAGGAATTAAGATTGCGCAATTGCGTCGATTTAAAATTAAAAGCCCCCTCCCGATCTTCATGATAGAGATCACTCGGGACGAGAATGTCGATGACATTTTCAAAGTCCGGAGCTGTCTCTATATGCAGATCAAAATCGACCCATTCAAAAAAAAAGCTCCAGACCAACGGAGTGTTACAACTGCAATTTTTTCCATCATGCCAGTAAAGATTTCAGCATAAAAACGTGCTGCCTGAAATGTGGCGAGAAACACATAACAGGCTAGTGTAATATCAAAGAAAAAATTAATAATCCGACTTGCATAAACTGGAACGCGAAAGGTCACATGGCCTCTTCTACTGAATGCCCCCTCTTCCCCAAGCCCAGTAAGGGTAAAGGTCAAACCAAAAAGATAATAAAAAACGAAACGAAATAACCCAGGCAAACGCAGCACTAATTACCCCCGGCTTGAGTTTTGCTCAAGCTATTCATGGCAAAAATTCCCAACAGAGGGCAGCACGCAGTAATGACTCCTCGGCGTCCAATAATGACAATAGCAACACAAATAAAGGAATTAACGTAGAAGCACTTAATGCTTCTACTGGCCAGGAAGTATATTTCTCCTTTCTCCAGGCTATCGTCGAAATGAAAAAAATTTTCGACTTCTTTCCAAATTTAATTTTGGAGATGAAAAAATGTTCGTAATGCACAGATCCAACAGACAAACTCCATTGTCTGTTAAAGGGGGTGTCTGCACCTCAATCTCATCTCTAGATATTAATAATGAATAATTCTTTTTTCTGCCTTTCAATATTCTCCTGGAACGCAGACGGAGTGAGATCGCGTATTGTTGAGATACGCGATTTCACTGATAAGCACGCCCCCGATTTATTATTACTACAAGAAGCACATCTGAGACCAGAGCATTCTTTTAGCATCCCTAATTTCATTTGTTACAGGAACGATAGGACCAACTCAGCCCGTGGCTGGGGTGGTACTGCGATCCTCATCAAAAGAAATATTTCTCATTATCATGTTCCCACCCCTCCCCTCCTCACAGGAGTGGAAGCAACCCTTGTTGCGCTCACCCCTACTGATCAGGAGCCCTTTTTGTTTGCCTCTTTACGCCCCACCAAACCCCACGTACAGAAACCTGGGTGCCGACCTCGACGCTCTATTCCAAATTTTTAAAACGGCCATCTTGGCCGGCGACTACAACGCTAAACATACCACATGGGGCTGCGTCAGTAGTAACCCACGAGGTAATTATCTTTTAAGATATATCACTAATAATAAACTTGATCTAATAGCTTCCCCCACCCCAACCCGTTATGGAATTGATTCCGCTTCCACTCTAGACTACGCTCTGATCAAAAATTTAAACTGGCCTTACACTGCAGATTCCCTTTCGGAACTCAGTTCAGACCACAATCCCATCAGATTCTATTTTCCCCGGACTCCTAAATTTGAAATTACCCCTCCTCAATTAAATACTACTTGGAGTATTTTCACAAAATTTTTGGCTAATCCAGATAACTTTGATCTTCCAAATGCTAACTCCACCCAGGAGATTGACTCCCAAGTCAACAATCTCACCAGCGAAATTTTAAAAGCACACACCAGTACTTCTAGACCTTTCAACCACTCGGAACCACCGTATGTTCAGGGCGAGCTAAAAGAACTCAAAGATCGTAATAAAGCCAGGAAAACCTGGCAACAAACAAGACACCCACAACACAAAACAGAACTCAACAGACTACAAAACATCATTAAAAGGAAAATATACCACTACAGACAACAAGCATGGGAGGATAACCTTTCTACCCTGAATGCTGAAGACAACTCCCTCTGGGGAATTGCGAAGGATTTCAGGAAGAAATCCACCCCGATCTCCGCCCTTAACGGCCCTACTGGTATTGCTCTCAGCGATACAAACAAAACTGAAGTAATTACTCATTCGCTCGAGAGTCAATTTCAACTCAATGACATTCACAACCCACTCAAAGACGAGGTCATCACCAGTGTTGTTGATGTATATCTAGATTCTAACATAAACAATCTTGACATTATTCCCCCCACTCTCCCATCTGAAATTATTCAGATCATTAAAAAGATTAAAATTAAAAAATGTCCGGGGAGAGATGGGATCACAAATAAAATGATTAAAAAGCTTCCTAGACTAACTATTTTTAAGATTACTAACATTATTAATAATATGCTAACTCTCAGATATTTTCCTAAATCATGGAAGACAGCGGTTGTCGTACCGATCTTAAACCAGGTAAAAATTCAGCTTTGGCTGAATCATACAGACCAATCAGCTTACTTCCTGTTCTTAGTAAACTGGCTGAAAAAGTGATTTTAGCCAGATTCAACGACCATCTCGAAAGAGAAAACATACTGATTCCGGAGCAGCTCGAGTTCCGCTCTGGTCTCTCCACTTCCCACCAACTTCTCAGAGTCGTAGAATTTATTTAGGAAGGAAATAACAAAGACGAATGCACAGCCGCGGTCTTCCTTGATATTCAAAAAGCATTTGATAGATAGAGTATGGCATACCGACCTACTCTTCAAACTAATTACCTATAAACTTCCACCCCCTCTCATTTTTCTTCTCAAATCCTACATCTCTGATCGTTCATTTACTGTAAAAATTAACCGTACTTACTCTTAATTTAAAAAGGTAAACGCTGGGGTGGCCCAAGGGTCCATCCTCGCTCCAACCCTATTTAATCTCTATATGTCAATGATATCATTAAAAAAACTAATACTCAAATATGTCTATATGCAGACGATACAGCCCTACTCAGCAGACACGGAAATTTCAACACACTTGTTGAAAACATTAACGAACACTTAGCTCACCTGGAGATTTGGTTCTCCGTGTGGAAGATTGCTTTAACCCTCTAACCGGATAGCACGGAAAATTCCGTCAGTGTAAAGATGCTTCGAAAATGCACTGCACGGATTTTTCTGCCTTCAAGTAACGTTTTAAAAAGCGGATTAGCCGTACTTTTCTGAAATCCTTTCCCCCTTTTAGAGGTTTAACATCTTGAAAAATAATTGGGGACGGTGGAAGTAACACAGCAGGATACTGATAGGAAGTTTTATGGCTCGCAGGAAACCCCGTGTTTTAAAACCTGGGGCAATCGTAAAAAATCGGGGGGAAATTTCTTTAGACCCCAGGAAGTGTTTATTTGTTACATCGTATTTTAAAAGTTTTGAAAAGTCCCAACGCATAAGTAAAATATGCTACAATTCCCTTTTGGTTTCATATTAATTTGAAACTGTAACAAGTTAGGGCGTGTCAGTGCAATCTGCTATTTTAGATAGTTAGACAAATTACATATATCTTTTTTTAAGTATATTCTTCCGCTTCATTTTTCTTATTTTAATCAAAGCTTTCAGTTTTTGAAACATGATTATTTTATTATAAGATAACGAAAAAATTAATAAAACACCAAACTCTTTAAAATTTGGAACCTTTTCAATTTTCCAACCACTAAAAATGAATAAATTTAAACTTCATCAAATCATTTGAAACATTTTCTTACACTTTGATAAAAATAATAACGAAAAAAAAACTAATTTAGATTTATTAGGTTTTTTTTTTTTAGATTTCAAAGCCCAAGTGTTCAGGGAAGTTTAAGTACAGTGCTTAGTTATATATTGTTAAAATACACCGATTTATATTTGAATTTTAAGTGCTTTAACTTCAGTTTACATCAAAGACAACATGAGTGAAGATTTTCCCACATTTTTGTTATAACTTGAATGTTTGAATAAATGGTAATCAAAAATATACGGAAACATTTACGGTAGACATTTATGCATACAAATAAACATAAAAATCAATTTTAAATTCGAGCTATTCAAAAACATTCGAATTATATTGTTCAAAAATATCTATTTATACAAAATACCCCTCAACATTTATCTTTTTTAAAGACTAACTGAATAAGTAATTAAAATCTGGATATTTTTTTAAAACTCGACCGTATAAAGCTAGAAATTTTATGTTAGAAATTCCATTTGAAATTTCGAAAAAAAAATGCATCGCGCAGTTAAAAATTATTTACCATAAGTTTTAGCAACTGTTTGAGTATAATAAAAATTTCAAATTTTATTATATAGCTTCTTTGGTGTCTTTTAATATATTTCGAAGATTTCATACAATTCAGTTGAAAACCGCATGCTAAGAGCAAAAAATATACTAAAAAAATTGATGAATATACAATTACAATAAATTCTTACATAGAAGCAAAACTGATAAGTTAAGCGTAGGAATAAAAAATTTTGAGTATATCTGAAGTAGTTTTCGAAATATTTATTTTAAAGTTTAGAAAATTTGTGTGCGTTATGTTATACTTAATATCAATTAAATGGTTAAAATAATGTGTGTTAATATTAGTCATGTAATCGTTTGATGACACATTCATATACTAATAAAAATTATCATGGTCATTGATGCGAATGTCAAGAATTTTATGTAATTTTAAATTCAGACATTAAGATATTGATGTAGAAAATATAAAACGACCATCTAAAATACATGAAAAATGCAGTCTGCTATAAAATGATCTTGACAAACAAAATCCGGCATTTTCACTTACTATGGCAGAGCCGGCTTAGTCAGGGGCGATCTGGAAAAACAGAGAGAGAACCGCGGTTTTGATAGATGCCGCTCTACCTTTTAAAGTTCCCAGGAAAAATTATATATATATATAAATTACAAATGCAAAAATAAATCTTGTAATTTTCCATACATTTTTATAACAACGAATTGTGGAATTGGCTTCCAATACAATTTTGTGTTTGACAATATCTAAGGTAACCAACCCTACTTTAGATAGATTTGTACTACTTTTTCGTAACCGTATTCCTTTTAAAATTAATTCGTGCTGCCGAAATACACCTTTTACACCCTTAAAAATTTATGTAAACTATAACGGTTAATTTTAATTTATGCAACTTGTGAAATGTTCATAATTAACCATTTCCGTCTAAACAGTTTACATGAAAAAAAAAGTTTGGACTCCATCATTCATTAGGGATTTATATAAGATTCTAACATTAAATTTTATTTTGCACCGAATAGGAGCGAGTGGTAGTATATAGTGCTTCCACACCACTTGTCTGAGGTTCTATTAACGGGCTGCGCAAGGTCGACTCTGCCTTTCATCCCCGCTACATTGGTTCGATAAATGAGTACCAAGCTTGCTTCGGGTCTTAAACACTGAAGGTCTCTCTTCAGACAGACCACCAAATCGGGACATCTGTTCATGCACCTCAGCGTCCAATGGTCACGTGTATTATGATGGGCACAGTAGTTCCTGCCCTCATGGATTGTTGTGCTTTTGAGTTTTAGTCTTAAATTTGAGGATTACCTCACTTTAGGGATACCCCTTAGATAAACATGTATTTCCACTCATTTGCAATTAAACATTTTTCTTTCAATTACGTTTATTTCAGAAGGAAGTTTGATTTTTCAAATGTATTTGCTTAATAACATGTATATTTGTGTATTATATTAAAAATTTGATCAATCCAAAGTTACATGTTTTTAGCTCCTCTAAAAGCTTTAAGGATTTTACAACTGATCTTACAATCCATATACGTTTTATAGTAGTATATTTAAAAATGATAAAGACATTTTTACGACTGTGTGAGATTTTATGCCTCGTTTATAAATATAAAAAATTGCATTCAGCTACAGTTTTTAAAATGTACAGAAATAAGTGGAGGAATAGGATACTTACATATTATGAATATTTTTGACTGCAGTAAGATATATTTATATTTCAGTTTCTTTACAATTTGAATAGAAGTTGTAAGCCACACACATTTTGCGAATAGTTTGTTATTGAGTATAAACCCATAAGCTGTTTAATATTGTAAAGTGTTTTACTTTGATACCAGCACACATTAAAATAAGGCTCATTTGCAGTTATATGATCAGCTTCAGTGATATTTAAATTTTCAAAAATAGTCTACACGTACGAAAACATTCTTTCACAACCGCACACCACATCTCTCTCTCATACTATATCTTCCCCACAGCAGGAAATATTTGTGTATACTGAAAAATTTAATACAGGATACATTTCCAAGTGTTAAATTTGTTTTTAAAATTTGGTATGAATACATTGTGGAACTGTCGGTTAACTTCATTGAACAAAATTGTTTTAAGTGTACTGTTTTGAAAGATAAAATTAATTAGGGAGAATTTTTCTCACAAAATAGAATTTGTAATGACTGAATTGTGTGGAAATGTAGTTATCGATGTGTGACATTTTTCTTTGTAATAAAAGAAACAGAAAGATAAGAAATTTAACTTGAGTAGAAAATGGTTAGAAGTACTGTCATGCGCATTTGAAGAAATATATCCCCCATTAAAATTAAAAATTATTGACTGAATGTGTGTTATGTCCATCACAAATGCCGATGTAGAAAAGATATTTCTATTTAATATAAGGAGTTCGAAAAGGAGAGCACTAGGAATGAAAATTTAGATTTTTTCTGAAAAATATTCTGTTAACATAAAAATATTATTTATATGATTTAAATTTAAATTAAAAGTATTGAAATCAGTTTTTATGTTATTCTAAATTAAAAATATAATTGAATAGAGAAAGATCTGTTTTATTTCATAAATATAATCATCGTATGCACCATTTATTGTCTTATTGTTTAAAAAAAAAAAAAAGATAGGGCCTTTTTACTTTTTACCTCATAACTTTTTTTAAAAATAGGAAAGTGAGCGCGTTTTCTTACTCTCATATTCAAAAATGAATACAGGATGCTTTTTTCTGGTTCAAATCGCAATACCAAAAATATTTTTTTTTAATTTTTAAAAAATGCAGAAAAATAAATTTTGTTTGAAGAAAATATAACTATTTTTCAAGTTTTAACACGCGATTTATTTCATGTTTTTTTTACCCTACGTTTTGTTTTAGTTTTACTGTGACTGAATCTATGGGGAAAACGACAGAGTAGAACTACGATTTTCATACAAGATTGCCCAAGGCAATTTAAGAGCTAGCTGTAAACGGTTGCTATCCTGGTTCTCACTGAACAAAGACGCCGAATTAAGTCATAAAATTGTCCCCTTTCGACCTCCCAAGTTTTAAAAGGGGGAAAGAATTGAAGTCTGTTGTATTTCTGAAGGGAATAGCAAAATAAGAGTAAAACGCTTTCGGAATAACTTTTCAGGAGGAAGGTATGCACTTAGAGGGTTAAACTCTTCAAAAACGGAAGCGGTTTTATTTTCCAAAAGGCTTTGACTTTTGGAAAATAAAGGAAATGACTTTTTCCAACATTTGTGGCCGTATATCGGGAATAACACGGCGAATGTTGTCTTCCAAATGGTCAAACGTTTGTGGCTTATCCGCATAGACCAATGACTTTACATAGCCACACAGAAAATAGTCTAGCGGTGTTAAATCACAAGATCTTGGAGGCCAATTCACAGGTCCAAAACGTGAAATTAGGCGGTCACCAAACGTGTCTTTCAATACATCGATTGTGGCACGAGCTGTGTGGCATGTTGCGCCGTCTTTTTGGAACACAGCTCCTGGACATCACGATTGTTCAATTCAGGAATGAAAAAGTTAGTAATCATGGCTCTATACCGATCACCATTGACTGTAACGTTGTGGCCTTAATCGTTTTTGAAGAAGGATTCCACCATCCCATAAAGCGCACCAAACAGTCAGTTTTTCTGCATGTAACGGTGTTTCGACATAGACTTGTGGATTAGCTTCAGTCCAAATTCGGCAGTTGTGTTTGTTGACGTAGCCATTCAACCAGAAGTGCGGTTCATCGCTAAACCAAATTTCGCTATGAAAATCGACCATTATTTTCGAAATAAAATTGTTCAATTTGAAAGCTTTGTTCAGGCGTGAGTCTATTCAGGATGATTTGCCAAACCAAACTGAGAATAAATCCCTTGACAGCTGTTAAATCGGTCTCCATCTTGGAAAGTAATGCCAACTTAAACTTCTATACCTGGAAAAAAACACTCTTTACATTATAAATCAAATAATATAAAATTAAATTAAATCCATTTCTGAATTTGAAAATTTTAAACGTCTTTTATATCACTGCTATTATGTTAAACTTTTCCAAGCTTATTCTACCGTTGTTAAATGCAACTCATTAACCCTTTATGTACCAACATACTTATAATTACCACTCACTTTAAAATTTCATGGAATAACCCTTCTTATGAATACTCTGACCAGACTTAGCAGAAATATTCTTTGAAATCTACTCTTCCAAGATATATGGCAGCCCGGGTTCTATGATGAGTATTTTAGCGAAGAAGGCGAATAGTTTTATAGCAGAAATTGCGTTTTCAACTGACGGCGTTTTCAGCCGATTGCGAAGATTGCCATTTTTGTTCCAAAAAATAGTTAATGTCTAAAGGTAATTGTCTTATTTTTTTTGTATGTTAATGAAGACCTTAGAAAACTATTTATTTGAATTAAACGGTGTGTATAATTAATTTTACAGTGTTGAATATTTTTAATTAATTAACTAACTCTGACTAATTAAGTTTCCCAAAGTTGAGTATTTTATTTATGTATATCCCTTAATTTTCAATGTAGGGATTCAAAAAAATATTGCGTGAAAAAAACTGCCGTAAATCATAATGTGGTAGATAAAGGGTTAAATCCAACATCGGATTCTATTATTGAAAGATACAACAAATAAAAAACTAATAATCTGCGCTTGCATCTGATTTCTTTCATCCATCAACACCTGTTACTACAGAGTATCTCCCAGGAACAGATGATATGCTATATATGTGTATACTATGGTACGATACAAAAATACAATACAATACAATACATATCATACAAATACAAAGTACAATATATGTAATATAAGTACAAAAGATGCAATTTAGAAACATTAATATGCATTTTTCTATGAAATCAACAAATATATATATTACAAATAAGTTATTGCTATAATGTTCTTTTACAAATGTTCGCGTTGTCAAATGCTGGTTCGTGTTTTAACAAATGCGATGCGACGTTTGGACTGTAAATTCTTTTATTTCGAAATGGTGCTATTCGCACGCTGCTTCAATATGGAAGCTACTACAGTCGGTCGAAGAAATAGTTGAGCACTATGACCCTTTCAAAAAATTATTGGAAATGGAAAATGACCTCATTTGAAAAGAAAAGCACCCTGTATTGTACGTCCCCCCTTTTCTTTTCAAACGGCTCTTTTTGTAAGAATGGTGTCCATATGTCACATCTTTTTACCCTAAAGTTACCTTTAGGGTCTCGATCCAAAATAAGAGTTTTAACGGCTCTTTTTGTATGAATCTTGTCCATTCTTCTCTTTTCTTTTACCCAAACGTTGCGTTTAGGGTCTAAATCAAAGTATCAACCAAAGTATGAAAGGAGAGCACTTCATTATGAACGACACAAAATTTTTCAAATGTCTCTCGAAACATATCTTCATGGCCGAGAGAAAATATTTCATTCCACCCCAGAGAGAGGATTAAAACAGGGGTCAAATGAAGCATCGTGGTGAATGAAATTCTGGGCAGGTCAAATGAAATTGAGACATCTTGATGAGAAAACAGGGGATATGCCAACTCATTCCAATTTTGGTGAGAACGACAGCAAGCCACCTCATGGGCCCTCCAATCTTGGTGAAAGGAGATGACACTTAACAGGCAATGTTAAAACTATTCCAATCTTGGTGTATTAATGGACACGAAAAACAGGGGACCGAGTCGACTCGATCCCCTAATTTTCGGACTTGAAGATTTGGGCTGAAATTATTTACTGTTAAGACTGCCAGAATTTGAGATTAAACATCACTTCAAATAATGACAGTCTTAACAAAAAACATTTAGCATGTGCCATGAAAAATTTGACCTCCTGCCTGCCTTTTATACTCTAATTGGGTCACGTGAAACGATTCCTATTGGTTGATGCACATTGAAACTCATGTTGGGATGCATCTTTCAATACAGCGTAAGTTTTAAAAAAGATGTATTCCAATGTTGTCATAGTGCACGTCTTGAAAAATGGGGGGGCGAGTCGATTCTTGTGTCGACTCGATCCCCATGTTTTAGGTAAAAAAAAATTTTCATTCACTCACTCTATTAGATGGACAGTTTGTTTTTTACATTCTGCCTGCAGCTGGTTAAAGTGCTGCAGGTATCGTTGTGGGAATCCCCCTGGATTCCACCCTGGACACCAAGATTGAATTGAGGCAAGAACGACTAAACGACATTGTTACAATAACAAATTATATTTATTCACTTGAATCAATTATCAACCATCTAATTACAAAGATTTATCAAGATGTCTACGTCAATGTGATTGACCCTTACTATTAAATTAAATCACGTAATATGATACTTATCAAATATTAAACTCAACATCGTACGGGACTACCGCAATAAGAGGACCGAGAGATACACGCAATTTGAATTACTAGCATTCATTAACTTTCCACTAATTTTACTATATATTTACTCTTATGATCCGATAATCTAAATTTAAATCTCACCTGCCTTTTATTTCCTCACTTTCCAGGCGGATCAAACATTCCAATTGTAGATCACTGCCTAATAATCAGAGACGCTAATTGCACAATCTACATGAATCTTTTTAGAACTTCGTCAACCTATCTCTTGGCGTAATAGCCTCTACTGCTAACTTACAACACTCTTCTTAAATGCTTTGACTACTTTGCATAACCCGGTTTCTTCTTTTAGAGTTGGTTGGAAATATACGTGAATTTACAATCCCCCAAAACGCCCAAGAGTATTAGTGATAAAGTGCCGTACAGATCCATCACATCGTGCAAAATGGTAACTTTTCACCATGGTGCCCTCGGATGTATAAGAATACTCGTGCACCTCATCGTGCAGGTGGTCAGGCAGGCTACGACCATTCAAATTCCGTAAATGGGGCAGCGTCTCCAGGTTGATGGTAAACAGTCCCAGTTTTTCGAACATACGAGTATTTCGCTGGTCCACTCCTTTCACGACAATGATGCCTCGATTTCCTTGGGCCAAGTGACAAAATTTACCCCTGCCGCAGGAAGACAGATATTCTGGGGGCACGGATCCCGGCAGGTGGCTTTTTAGGTGAATGCGTTCGTTCATGTATTGGTTGGCCCGGCTATCTTCGAATCTAAATTTTAGTCTATCTAAGTTTGAATGGTCCACCGCGTGATGCAAATCACTTCTGGATCTGTGCATCCGTCAGAATGCTGGCAATGGACAATTTGATGAGGACAGGTTGGCCACCATCATGAAACATATTGGCAAGGCCAAAAAAGGCTAGGTGAGACATGTTGCTTCAGAGTGAGAATGTCTCTGGTTGCTGAGAGATCGCCTTTTATACTCTGCTAGGTCACGTGAATCGATTCCTATTGGCTGAGAAAAATATCACCATACATTTATTGTGATACTTTGCAACCTTGAAAATTTTTTTTTCCAAAGAGCCCACTGCCACAACACAGGGTAATCCAATCAGCAACCTTCAGCCCATTCAGCACAAGTTTTAACCATTCCAATCTTGGTATACTATTTGACCCGAAAAAAGGCTGACAGAGTCAACTCAACACGATTCCCCTTTTTCCGGTCTAATTTTTTTTTACAAAACTGAAACTTTATGACTCCATTTCGCCTGCAGCTTGATAAACTGCTGCACGTATTTGGAAAATTGCTAAGAATTTACCATGGGGCAGTTCGAAACATCCCCTCCTTCGTGCACATCCTTATGCAAGGAGTTGGGAAAGATTCCGTCGCAAATGTCTTTGAATTTGGGCAGCGTCTCCAGGAATATGGCAAACACTCTCAGCTCTTGGAAAATGTTTTGTTGTTCCGTTCCTTTGACCACCATGAGGCCACCTCAGCCCACCTGGCTCAAATTACCTCTCACGCAAAAGGGCAGGTATTCCACGGGTACACTCTTGGGTAAAGGGTGGTGTGCCGGACGAAGACGTTCATTCTCGTGGCTTTTGGGTCGCAATTCTTTCGGCGTGGAGGTAAACATGGCATGATTCACCGTGACGCACATCACTTTGGGATCGCTGGGAATCGTGGCAATGGAGAGTTCAATGGGCCCTAGTGATGAAATACGTTGTGAAATGATGAAATGCTCGACGTGTACGTGATGAAATGTTCACCCTCGTGATGAAATACGTTGGCATGAGCAAAATAGGCTGGTTGACTCGACATGTTGTTTTATCTGAAAGAGAAGAGTGGCTTACCTTATATATGCTCGAGGAGCGTGTCGTCAGATGGCATCCCGTTGACTAAAGCCTTCTGATGCGAGCGTTCCACATGTTTTTCCTAAGCCCATTTTCAAGTTTGGGGATACACCATACGCTAAGGTAAGTTCTCGTCTCGATGCATTTCCCAATAGACCAACCACGTCACGTACACGTCCACAAGTCGCAAGCAGTGCGTGAGATCCAAAGTCTAGGAATCCGTATTTTTAGGCTGATATGACTCCAAAACTCGGTGTGACGGGGAACGGCCCACTCGAAAGAACTTTATGTCCACTTCTTTATCCCACGTCAGATCCAAATGACTTGAAAACACAATGACTGTTTCTTGAAAAGAATGAGGAACGTACACGCCAAAGTTGGGTTAAAAAAGGATGGTGTAAGGATATTCTGGCGTTGAGCTCTTGGTAGATGATGCCAGCTCTGACTTGGCCCTGCCGAGCTGCATATTCCAACGCATCGGGTTTCTCGGGCAGTGTCGGGGGCACCACGGTGGTAGAAATGTGCTCGGGGAAGACATCAATAGGGTCCATCGTGCTGATTGATGAGAGGCAACTGATTAAAAGTGTCGAGGCAAATTTCGCTTTTATACTTTTCAGATAGGATGTAGGTGGAGCTACCCATAGCCAATCTTTCGCACGAGTGAAATATGGGATTGATGGGTAGGTGGAGGATTGCACACATGCCTTGCTCTGCAATCCAACGATGACATTGCGTCTGGTTGTAAAATGGACATTCTCCCAACTCTTGTTGATTCAAGAGCATGACCGGGGTCCATTTGAAAGAACTCGAGAAGCTCCAACTGGCTTGAATCTTTTTAAATTTTTGCTTGGAACAGTGGTATGTTATACAAATGGTACTGACATTGAGGTAATGTAAATATTTCAATAGTTTGTTTGGACACCCACGATCTAATGCATACGAGACGACGCCATTGATGAGCGTGAAACCATAGTCTCGGAGATACAAGACGGCCAGTCCTTGAGTGTGGAAAACAACTTGGGAATATTCCTAGGGGAATTGATGTGCATAATGGTGTCGTTGAAACAACTTAGGGTACGACCGTCTGGAATCTCCTGGCCGTCTTTCCCTCGATTGAGGTTGTCGTTAAATGAGGGAATCTACCTTCTTTAAAGGTGCAATTATTTTAGGTGGATCTCTCAAAGGTGAATATTCCAAGGGAACGATAGATTGTTCCATGGATGAAATCCCATCTAGAGATGGCTCATGGGTTGGAGAAGTCACTGAAGTGGATGGTAAAGGTGAAGCAGGTGTTGACAAATTGCTACTAAAAAAATTTTAGTAAAGTTTTTAGTCATTTCAATTTTTTAAAAAAATTTTCCTTTTCTCATTTTTATTTTTCATTTCCCCTTGACGCATGATTCCACTCCATGAATTATAAATGTTCAACGTTGAATGGAATTGTGCAAATAATTTCAACAGTCTACTGATATTCAACCATGACAAGGTGTGATGGTTGGAAGCAAATGATATTTTTTATGTCGGGGCTGTCAACCTTGGCATCTACCCAAAAAATGGGAGAATGACCAGCTCTCCCATTTTTCTGAGGAAGGTGTCTAGGGTGTCCTCAATAGTGTTCAGCCCATTGGGCAAATGTTATAGTTTAGGTGTTGCATGAGGTAACTCATGTGAAATGTGTGACCGCACTGCGTTTTTTCTGGCTAATGCATTAGACTCAAACAGATGGGACACGCATCTGGTACTTGAAAAACCATCTCGGGCCATTCCTGTCCATAACACTCATCCAACGCCACTTGAGCCAATATAGTCCAGAAGGTGAGAGTTTGAGCAACCTGTTGTTCCTAAGCTTTGTTTGTCAAATTGTATCTGGGTTTGGCAAACACGGTCCATTAGGCTTGAATGAAAGCTCCTTTTCCTTTGACGGCCCCATTTTTTAAGTAATCACTGTACAAGTTCCTAGGTTCAAAATAACAATAACTCTTGAACGATGGAATGTCGTGAGGCTCATAATCTGGCAAGATGGGGGGCAGCAGCTTAGCAAGGTCAGATCGAGAAGCTTTTGAAAGTTTCAAGGTGTTTAACAAGGCTCAAAACGCTATCATAAAATTGAGATACGCTTCAAGATCAGCTCCTTAGTACATGTCAAAGTTTAGTTGGAAACCTTTCTCTTCCTCCATGTCTCATGGGATTTGGAGTGTGCTCTGCTTTTATAGTAGAGAAGAGAAGGAGGTAGCTTCTCATGGGAGTAGACTAGATACATGGTAGAAGGCTGCTGTGTTCCAACCTCAAACGATTATTTTGAGATGAAGTATTACGTTTAATGGTTTCCAACCTTGACATCTAGAACAGCCCAAAAAAATGGGAGAATGATTACTGGTCCCGAGCTATGCTCCTTTCCAGCAATCCTTCTCCCACTTTTATGGGGCTCCACACGGTATATAGGGTGTTGTTAATGGGTTGGGTACCCTTCTGAGGGGTCAGGTGTTACTCACGTCCAGGTTTTGCAAAAGACAACGCATGTGAAACACATGGCCAAATACGTCTTTTATGACCAGTACATCGGACTCAGAGAGATGGGACACGAGTCGGGCACTTGAAAAACGGTATAGGGCCATTTCTCTCTATAGCATCCATCCAACACCGCTTGAGTCAATAAGGTCAAGGTTGTTAGGTTTTGGGGACCATGTCGTTTCCAAGCCTTTTATGTTAAATGGTATAATTTGGATTTGGCATGCAGAGTCCACAGAGCTTGAATGAATGACCCTTTTCCTCTGGCAGCCTCCTTCTCCAAGTAGTCACTGTACTCGTCTGCAGGTTCAAAACAAGTAAAAAGTGTGAAGCAAGGAACGTCCAGGAGTTGATGATGAGGGAGCACTTTGGTCAGCAGCTCCACAATACGCTTTTTAGTTTCGGTTTGGAGGTCAATTATCTCGGCGGCAAGCAAGCCTTTCACAATGATTCGAAAATGCATCATAAAAGGAATGAAAGCAGAAAGATTGTCTCTCTGGTATTTGGCCAGGTATAATTGAAATGCTAATTCATCCTCCATGTCTCATATGAAGTGATTGGCTTCTGAGCCCAGATTTTAGACTAAAGAGAAGTAGGAAGTGGCTTTTGATTGGTTTATTCTACTGGCTTCCATTCTACTGGCTTTCTTTCTACTAATAAAGGCTCCTGCAACTCCATACCCACCCTTGGTATGAAAGAAAACTGACGCATACTTGAACAATTATTTATTAACAACAATTTCATTTACAGGTTGAATGATGAATTCATCATTATTCAATGTAAGAAGAGGATGATGGTTGGGCCTCAGCCAAATAATGTTTTTTGGAATCTCACGGAGTTTGTGTCTTTTATTGGACTGTTGATGTTTCTTGGAAAGGGCCTCTTTCCAAGGGATTTGAATTGAAGGGTGGAGGGATCCATCTGGGTAATTTTGTCACAACGAGTAATCAGGGGTGGAGTAGAAATGCATGAAGTCACCTCGACTTCATTCACTAAAAAATCCATTAAAGGTGGTCTTTCAGAAGGTCTCTCAGAAGGTGAGTTTTCAGCAGGAGGAATTCTTTCAGGAAGAGAAATTCTTTCAGCAGGTGGACTTTCCACAGGAGGCTTTGCCCTCATTAGCGCCACCATCTCCACAGATGTCTTGTATTGCATCCGACGTATGTCTTGCACCTTTTCGATAAAGGTTTGAACCCGTTTTCTCACCAAGACTCAATGGGGGACGGGAGAGTCTTGAACGGGCAAGATGGGAGACATTTTGTAGCTTTCCCCAAACAGGTTGCCTGGGTTCTCCACCAGAGCCAAACCCGTATTGAGAATGCTGGCAAAACTCGTGGCCAACGACGACAATTCGGCATTCAAAATGTTAAACACCACACCGGGAGTCACGAGCTTTGACTTTTGCTTCATGACTGAATAGGGCTTGTGGATATGCAACACATCGTTGCCTTTTATTACAAAGGTGTCAAAACGTTTGGCAAATTTGTACACTTTGGATCGATCGAAGAGAGCTCCAACGTCCTCAAGTCTAAAGTAGATTTTGCCATCTTTACCAAACATAGCAGCCAGAGGATAGTGTTGATAGGACAAAGGAGTTTTGAACCCCATGGTTACTCAGAGTGATAAAGGCTGTCGAGCTTTTACACTATAAATTTTTTTTTACATTGCACTCTGAGTCGGTCACAAAAATGGTACCGACCAACATTCCAAGCAAGAATTTAAAGAAATTCAAGTGATTTGGAGCTCCTTGAGTCGTTTCAAATGGACCCCGGTCATGCTCTTGAATCAACGAGAGTTGGGAGAATGTCCATTTTACAACCAGACGCAATGTCATCGTTGGATTGCCATGCAAGGCATGTGTGCTATCCTCCATCAACCCATTTTTCACTCGTGAGCAAGGTTAGCTATGGGTAGCTCCACCTACCTCCTGTCTGAAAAGTTTAAAAGCGAGATTTGTTTCGACACTTCTCATCAGTTGCCTCTCATCCATCATCACGATGGACCCTATTGTTGTCTTCCCCGAGCACATTTCTACCACCCTGGTGCCCGTGACGCTGCCCGAGAAATCCGATGCGTTGGAATATGCAGCTTGGTAGGGCCATGTCAGAGCTGGCATTATCTACCAAGAGTCCAACGCGAAACTTGTGTTTGATCTGTTTTGTAAAGACCACTGGCACCAAAAAAGACGCTGATTGACAATTTCAAGCGTGTCGTGATAGAAGCGAAGCATGTGAACGAATTTAGACCCAACGATGTGGTGTGGGAAGAAACATCGAATGGTCTTTTGAAAAATCCGGATCGCGCGACCGCTCAAAAATACCTACAAGAGAATTATATATATTTATCGCAACTTTTTTTTGCCGAAAAAGCCTTTACCTTTGATTGCGAACGGTAAAATCCGGAGAGATTCATTTCATTCAAACGACGCATGTGTCCATGCTGATGTACGAATTGCCAGCCTCCAGTCTCAAGTGTCAAGCCCAACCCGAAGTGTTTAGGAGAAGGTTTGAATAGTATGATCAAATGCTGTACCAACGAATGATCTTTCAACCCCACACGGCGTATGCGATGCCGACTGGAACTAACTGCATTGTACTGACGGTTCAAAAAACAGCATTTGCTCTGGACATTGTCCCCGAATCCCTTCTCCCCCAGCTCATTCAGAAGGAATTCCACTTGGATGATTTCTGGAAAAAGATATCGTTTGATCAATCACTTTACAAGCTTCCTCCACCTACCCCGCCTCATGTACCGATCGAGAAGAGACCTTTGGAGGAAAAGTCCATGCCTTTCTCCAACAGACGATCCAAACTGCGCATCTCTCCCGTCATTAGACTTGTGTTCAGACGCCCTCAACACGAGTCTTAACCTGAGCTACCGATTGAAGAGCCACCTGTCCCAGAACCTGAGCACCTTTGCTGATTACAAAACCACCTGTGAAGATTCCAAAACCACCTGTGAAGATTCCAAAACCACCTGTGAAGATTCCAAAACCACATGTGAAGATTCCAAAACCACATGTGAAGATTCCAAAACCACATGTGAAGATTCCATAACCACATGTGAAGATTCCAAAACCACATGTGAAGATTCCAAAACCACATGTGAAGATTCCAAAACCACATGTGAAGATTCCAAAACCACCTGTGAAGATTCCAAAACCACCTGTGCAAATTTTAGAACCACTTGTGCAGATTCCAGACCATGCGAAAATTCTAGAACCTGTGCAGATTCATTTTCGAGAGCTTGACACTTTGGAGCCGACCCTTACGGATGTTTCTTCGCTCCATTAGCTCATGTCGTTCGTATTTGGAGAGGAACTAGCACCCCCAACCCACACCTAAGAACCCCAGCTGCTTCACAAGGTGCCATCTATTTTTTATTGAAACAATGATCTCATCTCATTCCTGGATGAATTTGAAAGGGAGTTGGGTATGGAGCCCCTGGATTTGAGAATATCCAGATTGGACCATTGTCTAAGAAATTCTATTGAATTTAAAGCTATTAAACCCATGGATCTGTCTGTCAATAGTTGCCTGTAGCTGATTGTATATATTTTTTGTTGTAAATAAATAATTAACCTGAAAACAAGTCTCATTTTTTGTCAGAAAGATTTCGGTACAAAACTTGTTGGACCAGTGTCGACATAGCACCACTATCGTATTTTGAATTTTAGGTCTTTGGTCGGATCGAGTCACATATTACTAGCCAGAGTATCCTTTTCACCATCCTTTTTGAGCCCAACTTTGGCATGCACGTTCCTCGTTCGTTTGGGAAAACAATCATTATGTTTACGAGTCATTTGGATCTGACGTGGGATAAAGGAGTGGACATAAAGTTCTTTC
Source organism: Trichonephila clavipes (assembly GCA_019973935.1). Lineage (NCBI taxonomy): Eukaryota > Metazoa > Arthropoda > Arachnida > Araneae > Nephilidae > Trichonephila > Trichonephila clavipes. The sequence continues at coordinate 117,898 of BMAU01018352.1, read as the reverse complement.
GAGTGGGCCGTTTCTCGTCTCACCGAGTTTGGGAGGTATATCAGTCTAAAAATATGGATACCTACACTTTGGTTCTCACGCACTGTACGTGACTGGCGGACGTGTACGTGACATGGTTGACGTGGTTGAACGATTGGGAAATGCATCTAGACGAGAACCTACCTTGGCGTATGGTGTGTACCCAACCTTGGAAACGGGCTTTGGAATCACATGTGGTACGCTCGCATCAGAAGGCTTTGGCCGATGGGATGCCATCTGACGTCACGCTCCTCGAGCATATATAAGGCAAGCCACTCTTCTCTCTCAGATTAAGCAGCATGTCGAATCAACCTACCTATTTTGCTCATGCCAACGTGTTTGTTTCATCATGAGGGTGAGCCAGTGACCATCGAACTCTCCATTGCCACGATTCCCAGCGATGGCAGTGATCACCAAGTGATGGGCATCACGGTGAGTGCTGCACATCACACTTTGCACCGTTTGAAAACTCTTGTCCGAATGAGGTACCCATGAAATAATAAGGAACTAATTAAGGATATAATTGTTTCCTGGAATCATTTCATAACGAAAGAAGAGCTTAAAACTATTTTAAGCTCAATGAAACATCGATGTGAAGCTGTAATAAAGAATAAAGGCAACCTCACTAAGCTCTGATTTCACTGCTATCATCAGTATTTAATGTATTTCTCTCGATAGTTATTGCAGCATAAATTTTTTTTTTTGCGTTCCAAATATTTAAATTTTCTTTTTTGTGCATTGCGAGAATTCATTATTAAATTCTCTAAAAAATGATATAAAATACTTTGCATTTTGAGTAACGTAAAATTTTCTATAAGCATACAAATTTAAAAACATAACTTTAAAAAGTGTCCACCACAGTTTTAGCCCTCACTGTATATTAATTATTTTATGCGTGGATAACAGTAAGGATATTTCCTTTGTGAGCGAAAGAGAAAGTAATATTGTTCTTAATTTTTTTTTTTTTTTTTTTTTTTTTTAAAAACATCATGCCTATGCCATCATCATATGTAATGGTTCTGGAGTAGAATTAAGATATTTTGGTATGCAAATAGTTTAAGTTGTTATGCCGTGGGAAGGAAGAGAACGCTTGGTATGTTTACATCCATAATTTACTGACTAACAAACGGGTAAAACAGTGACATGAAAAGAACACCACAAACGCAAACAAGCTCACATTTAAGACAGTCTCAGAGGCATTCATTTTTTGCTCCCAAGATATCTTCTATTAATAGTCATGGTCACTTGAAAGTGATTAAAATCATGATTACTGGTATAGGCTTTTCTGATTAGTTCGGATAAACTGTGGTGATGCAAGACTGCATCATCTTGATTTAAAAATGCACCTTTATTGTTTTTTAGATATAAAGTTGTGGTTAGTTTCCGTGAGTCAGTTAAAATAAAAATCAATTTTCATGTGAAATCTTGGAGGGTTCAAGACCATTTTGAATTAAAATCCCTCAAGAAGAAATTTAAGTGTATTACGTATACCGTATATACTCGAATCTAGGCTGCACTCCCCCTCCCTAATGTTAATGCTACTGAAAATCAGGTGCAGCTTAGAATCGAAAGAAAAAGAATTCGTTGGATGGGACAGTTAGAGCAATTACAGGTTCATGTACGTATTTAAAAGTTTATAATACTTGTAAAATAACAAATCGTTAACTTTTTATTTGTTCTCATTTTGAATTTATTTTAATTTCGTAAAATTAGATATCGATAAACACTTTTAGACTATTTTTCATTTTCCCCAAAAGCTTGTTGAGAATTTGGGGGGCAGCTTAGATTCTAATAAATACGGTATTTATAAATATATTAAAATAAGAGATTTTTAAACTAATAATTATTTGATGGGTGATGAAATACAGTTTTTTCTTTTTAACTTTTGGATGCAATAGATTTTATTGTGTGAAAGTTATTTTTTAAATATGAAATAATTAACTAGAAGTAGATTTACAGACTAGAATTTTAACAGTTTTGAATAATTTGTAATGAAGTTTGAATATTTTTTAATAAAAGATCGATTATGTGCTCACTGAAGCAAATGATATCCAAAACATTTGTCTTTCAGAATATGGGAGTCCTGGTAATTTTGGTTCATTCCTTATCCTTTTCAACAATTTTTGGTATGCCTGCAGGAAAAGAAAAAAAAAGATTTTTTTGTTATATAGTTTTGTAGAAAAATAACATTTAAAATGGAATGCACTGTTATCCAATAATTGCAATGCTTTGAAATAGTGTAATTTTTTACTTAAAAACGAATCAACTATGCGAAACTTCTTTATATTTGTTGTAGTAAAAAAAAAAAATAATGCTCGGAAATATTTTACAACCAGTTAATTGTGTTTCAAGACAGTTATTTACCATCTGTTTAATATTTAAGTATATATTTTTTTCTTGTTCTCAGCATTTTTTTGTATTCTTAATTATTTAATTTATTCTTTAACATTCATTTTTATAAAAAATGAGCCAAAATACATTTTATTTAAAAAAGAATTTTTTATCTTCTTTTAAAAGTGGATATTTTCTTATATTTAATGAGAATTTAATTGTTGCTGCAAGATTTGGCATAAAAAACATTCAGAATAAATATTAATCAACAAAATGTAGAAGAAAAGCATTCCATTTTTCTAATTATATCTTAAACATATCCCCTTTAGTAACTGAATGATATGTAATAAAAAAACTGAATCAACTCTTGAATACATTTTTTTATCCTTATATTATAAATTAAAACCAGTTACACATAAATAAAAATGTTCAAGATTAATTTTTGACAGGATATAACTACACTAAAACCTCTAAAACTAATTGATTTTTTTGTGTAATCTTGATAAGCATTGCATAATATTTATTCATTGAAAAAAAGTTTTCTGTGCTTAATTGATTTTCTTTTATTTTTGTTTTATGACGATCTGTTTAAAATCCTAAACTCATGCTGTATTTACTAAAAAAACGTGCAATTAAAAAAATTAAAGCTGATAGTTATAGTTATCCAAATTCATATTAAAATCTTTTCTTGACCTAGACCAGGGATGGCCAACCTTTTTGAGAAGCGTACCACTATTTGATAATAAATATATATATATATATATATATATATATATATATATATATATATATATATATATATATATATATATATATGTGTGTGTGTGTGTGTGTGTGCCATTTCCAACTCTTCTAACAAGCAAAGAAGTATGCAAAAAATGTTTATTTTAGGTTTATAGATTAGTTCTTGATGATGCTAATAAAATTAGGCTGTTTTAGGTGCATATTAATGAATTTTAGAGATATTTTGGTTGTATTTTATGTTCATAACCAAATCGTGTAAATTTGGAAAATTGCTCGTTGGTATGAACTTTAAAAATTCAATACCATTCGGTTCACTTGCAGTTGAATTAAATTTCTTATGTTTTCATTTTAGTATAATATGGTGTTGTAGGTCAATAGTTATGCTTTGGATTTCAGGTGGGTAACAATTAACATATTGCAAAGAAATTGAAAAAAGATTTATGAAAAGATCATTTTTTATCACCTTGAAAATCGTCAAATCTAGCACTGAATGAATCCTGCACACACACACAAAATGAATATTATATTTTTAAATCTATTATAGCTTGGAGCATTAATACTTTTGATCGATAGTTCTTGTAATAATGTGAAATGTGTTAATCTTTTTTTCTCCAAAATCGAGACAAAGAGCAAAAAAAAAAAAGGAACAAGAGTTTTTTTTACAAAAGAAGATATATGACCAACTAGATTAGGAAATTCTTTTTCCGTTAATCTTAAATTTACATTATTTAAATGTCCCATCTTATCAGTACGAAAACCAAATCCCACAGCCAATCTTTATTCTTGAGTAGCAAATACTCAGTGGGCACACAATTCATTGTTTTCTTCAAGATATTTTAATACAAACTTGTGACGGGCTCATCGCGCTTTCCATTAATTGTCCTCTTCCGTTCTTTGGGGCCGAAAAAGGTACATTCTTTTCAACCAAATCCAGAAACGAAGCGTGATTATGCAAATTAAGAACTTTTTAAATAGCAGAAATTTAGCGTAAGCAATGTGACCTTTGGGAAGTGATTATGCTAGTTTGTGTTTAAGCGCGTAAGCTGAAGTAAGCCGATATTCAAGAGTTCAGTTATTCGTGCCAGTGCGTCCAAGTCAAGGTGGATACCATTCCACATGAGATAAACCATAACTTCATTTAGGATCCGAGAGAGTTGCTGCTACCGAAGATATAGAGGTAGGATCGTTCTATTAAAAACTGCTATGAACTGTGTATATATAGAGGTTAGGAGTAAGCGATAATGTTAAATGTAGTGATCAGGGTCACGCGTTTATTTGGTAATACGTATTGTGTGTTTCCTCACCTCAAAACCGCTAAGTTAAAATATAAATATTATCATCGTATAGTGTCTAAGTTAAGATCTTAATAAAGAGATATTAAGATTATGGCAACGCCTGGTTCTTCATTCACTCCCACATCTCTAGGTACGAGGATAACTTAGAAGTAAGGCATCACCCACGGGCTAATGCCTTACAAGCTCCCTCAAATTCCAAAACCTCACGAATGTACTTCCTTTGAAAAGCCAGCGCACGCAACAATGAAGAGTATTCAAATAATTAAGTGTATTTAAAATAAATGTTGAGTTTTTTTTCCTGTCTGAAACCTCTGAATTTCAATAAAATTAAATATAAAAAAGGCACTATTTATTATTATTTTTCCAAATGTTTTAATTTTTCAACAAGTCTTCGCTTGCCACTGTTGTGACCCTCCCGGGCTGGCCACCCCTGACGTATACTATTATATATATACATTATAATGCTGCTAAAGTTATTTTCTGTGTATACCAATGCAGTTCAAAGAATATTATGCCCTCATTTTTCTGTTTCAAAAAGTATTTTTAGAATTTTTAAGTCAGCAGGAAGTATAAAAGAAGTATATTGTTTTGATTAATTAAAATTTTTTAAACAAATATAGATTTATTAAAAATACACATTACAAGTGATTTTACTTATATATTGTAGTTATGTATATGGTTCCAAGTATATATGCTAAAAATATGATTATATGAGGTTAAAATGAATGTATAAATGAATATATAAATTTTTCATTTGTTGATCATTTTGTTCCAGTCTATTGTATTATCAACATTTTGAGGGTTTTTTTTAAAAAAATTAGCTATGACAGAGTGATCTTTATCTGAATTTGTGCCGTCAAGTGATATAGGAGAATTATTAGAAAAAGTATCAGAAACAGTTCGTTTATTTTTTTCCCCTCTTATTAAAAGAGCAGACATAATTAGGTAATATTTTCATGTTACATTAGATATGTCTTTATGACATTATTATATAATTGAAAGTATCTTTCTCATCTCATATTAATTGTCATTATGACGAATGCAAAGTATGAAATGTTTTAAATGAGTTTTTGCACAGTGTAGTTTGAACTAGATGGATTGCATTGACACAAGAAGCACAAACGGTGCGCAATCAACTTGTTGACGCGTTTATGAATTAAAAGTTCCAGTAAAAGGAATCGTTTTTGACTATTTGGAACCCTTATTAATATTGGATATTATCCGTGTACCATAGGGTATGCTACTTACTTCCGTTGCATATGAATGCAGAAGTTGTTTTGTAAATAAACTTTTTAAATGTTGAAACTTACCAAACAGTACAGTCCATTTTTTTACAAGGATTGAATACAAAATAGTTACTAAACATCGATAGATCTGAAATGCTTTCATTATTATCATCGGTACAAACACACATTTACACATTCCCACGATACAATCACTTCTCACAATTACCATTATTGTGGTACCAAGTGTTAGGAAGGCAATGAGTACCATCGACACGTTCACTTCTGTTGATGTCCCGCAACAATCTCTTGGCAGTGGTAGCCGAGTGGTCATGGTGATGAACTCGTGGCCAACGTGTCATGAGTTTGAGTCCGGGTGCCACTGAAAATCCGCCCTTTAGAAGGGTTGATACACGTTAAATCTTTCCAGACTCAAAATCCTCCTGCTGGTGTGGTGTGGAGCGGGCCACCTCAGGTGCCGTCCTCGTCACTTGACCGACGAGCCCTTGCGTTGCTTACCTGGGGTCAAGGGGAGCTATTTTGATCCTGAGTGTGTGAGTTCTCTTTTTTCACGGAACTTTCACTTTCATCTTAAGTGCAGAAAAAATTAAGAACTATTGAGGTGAGGTAGGCATTTTTTGTTGTTTAAGATGGAAAGGAAAACCTTATAAGAGTGATTATAACCAAACTTTAACTTTTATGCAAAAGTTTGTTCATTGAATAAAAGAAATCAATTTGTTCTGTAACTATGAAATATCTCTGGAAACTTATGTGTGTGAGGTTTCATGTAAAAAATACTTCTATTTGATTTCTTTATTACCAAAAGTATATTTCACATACGGATTTTGTTTAAGTTTTTTTTTCTTCCTAAAAAATTTATACCTTAATATTTATAGTTTTTGAAATGTAAACGCTCTTATAAATAAAGAAATGAAAATCAGATGAATGTGTAATAAAAGTGTATTTTTTGGAAAACGTTTCTAAATATTTAATATTTTGGAATTATTTCACTAAATTAAGAACTGTTTTTAATTGGTTAGTCAATACGCTAAAGGCTGCCAACAGCCCTCCATTATCTGCAATATTTTGTCCCAAAGTAATAGTACCATTCAACTAGAAATTTAAAAAAAAAATATGCTGTATTAAATATTTGTAACATTTTTTTATTACTGAAATAAAGAATAACACCGTCATTAAATTAGCTTTATCAAATAATAAATCTAAAAATTCATTAATGAAATTTAATTAATTTCGGTACTTACGTTCTATTGCAACATGGCAACTTTCAAGATAACTAACCAAATTGGCAAACCCGATTTCGCACGTGTCTTAAGCGCTGAATTGGCAACCATGTGCTTCGTTTCATATTTCTCCACTTTTCGGCTTTCTAAGCTTAACCGCGTTCATTAAAACGATAAACTCGAATACTAAAATGCAAATCTGGCACTTGCGAAATTCTTAAAAAATTAAAATTATATAATTATATATAATAATGATTATATATAATTGTATATAATACACAAAAAATAAGTATACAATATAAAATTAATAATATTTATAAAAATAAAAATAAGTAATAAATAATGGTTATTTTTTTCTTTAATCATTTATTATGTACTAGCTGGTATACGCGTTCTTCGCAAGGGTGAACTGAAAAATTACACAACACAGACTGAACGATAAAGAAGTTTTTAATGAGTTAATTTTAAGTGAATTGCAAATTAAACAAAAAAAAAGCTTTTTGCATATCTCAGCTGAACAAAAAGAAAAAAGAAAAAAATATCTTTGTTAAAATTTAAGTCTGTAGATCTAATAGCTAATAAAAAGGATTTTTTTTTATTTGTAACCCACCGTAACACTCTTGAGGGTCGATTTTTGAAAATACCTCCCAAAGCTGATCTCTGCTCAGCAAAAGTAACACATTGTTAAAAGTTTTCTGTTATGAACGCTTAAATTAGTGTAAATAATTTATATCTGAAAGTGTAATACATTAATATTACTTTCTGTTGTATTTATTTTATGTTAAAATTGTAATATTCGCAAGCAATGCCGTTTCTTAAATTATAATGGCGATTCAATGAAAAACATAGCGAAAAGTTGACCATAGAGTCAAGTTGGCAAATGTCTAACTACTTTCATACCTATAGTTTTATTAGAGCTTTGTAAGACCTGCCGTGTAGGGGCGCGATGCACGTTAATGATTTATCTACAGCATTATGATTTACTACAGTTTTTTTCATGCAATATTTTCTTTGGATCACTACATTGAAAATTAAGGGATTTACACAAACAAAATACTCCACTTCGGGAAATTTAATCCATTAGAGCTAATAAATTAATTAAATATATTCCACTGTGTAAAATTAATTATATAAACCGTTCACTTAAAATAAATAATCAAATCGTTTTCTAAGGTCTTCATTAACATACAAAAACATAAGACACTTAAATTTTTACATAAACTATTTTTTGGGACAAAAATGATAATCTTTGCAATCCGCTGAAAACGCATATCTGCTGCAAAACTATTCGCCTTCCCCGCTAAAATACTCATCATAGAACACGTGCTGCTGTATATCTTGGAAGAGTGGATTTCAAAAAATATTCCTGCTAAGGTTCCCAGCCCCCAGGGCAACCAGTTGGAGTCAATGATCACTTTACCAAGTATTCAACCAGAGAGCAGCCTCTAAGCTCTCAGTCATGCCAAAAAACCTCGAAAATTTCCCACCCTGACGAAGCACGTTAGCCACGCCTCCCTGATTCCATCGTCCAACCAATTGCCGCCATGCCACTCAGCAGAATGAAAAAACCCACTTTCGTCAAGCCCCACATCCAAGTTCTATCAAGACATGGGATTGAGGACTGTGTTACAGTTCGGATACCCCCAAAAAAAACGCCTATTCAACGCCTGCTAAGGTGGTAGTTAGGAGAAAAGAGTGCCAGCCCAGGTGTCGTCTACGTCACTTGACCATGGTTCAAAATTACGTGGTTCCTCATCAAATGCCCTCGTGTAGCTGAACAGTGTGACGTTAATATTCACTCCCTCTAAAAAATACAGTACAGTAGTTAAAGTTATTTTTATACTTAAAAATGCAATATCTGCCTATTCAATTAAAATTATAGCGTTATAATTAACTACTAACCACAAACAAAATTTGAAAATTTGTCCAAATGATGTAGTGTGAAAGAGAAAGTTTATTTACTTTAAGTACTTGAAGCGATAAAGATATTTTTTTTTTGAAAAAGATCAACTCTTACTACCAAATGTGCATAATAAAATCATTAAAAAATTCAAATGAAGAGAGATTTATAACAACCTCTTCCTTCAAAACTTAGTTTTATTCTGAAATAAAAAAAAATTAGGGATTACGCTGATTATAGGAATAAATAAGAAGTGAGTGCCTTGCGTAGCCAAAACAAAAAGGGTTTCTTCACAAATAAAAGATAGATATATGCGGTCGTTGGCTTTTTTTGCTGCGCACTCCGGAATTGCTTGCAAACGGCAGAACTTTTTCTTACTTACTTGACAAATATCGTTATATTTTGGGCAATTCACACAATATCTTTATAAATTATAGCCTAAGCAATAAATTATAGTTTATGTGTTATTCTAATGTACAAGCTATATTACTGTAAAGTTTCATTAAAATCCATTCAGTTGTTTTTGCGTGAAAGACGACCAAACATCTAAACAAATTTTCGTATTTATAATATATATCTAGATTAATAGCGGCTTATTATTTTTCTCATAGTACTTTTCGACTACGCGCTTCATATATTCTCGTTAGCGAAATCTGTTTTTAAAATTCATAAAGTTTGTTACAGTGTGGCTTCGATAGTACGTTGTGACGTCCTCCTTTCGAAACTAGTTTCACTCTTTCAGGACAATACTATTTCAGGACAATACTAGACTGGGTTTTGGGTGCACGTGCAGCTGGGGTTCATTATCGCTTATTTAGCGTCTGGACTTTGGTGCCAGTTAGACTAGACAAACAATTGTCTGACCATTCTACTGTGGACGAGATCGCTTCCGGGGCAGTGGACTGTCGCCTTACATACACAATGGCGAATTGTCCTCAAAGGCGGTAAAACGACGACAGTGGGCCGAAGGGGTTCGGCCGTCGGAGCATGTGTCAGACACCTGCTGGTTTGTGAAGAAACCGGTGAGTGGACGATTGGCGGATTATGGACCAATGGGGCTCTAATGAGTTGAGGTTCAAGGATCGACTCATATGGGCCCACCAATGAGAAGACGTGAGGGGGGAGAAATGGACTGCCCCTGATGTTTTAAAAGGTTGGAAAAACGGGTAGAGAAAAAGGAAAAGGAAGGAGAACGAGAAAAAGAAGAAAAAGAGAGCTCAAAAAGACGAGGGCTGGTGGTTTTAGGAAACGGAGAGGAGAATCCCAGAGTTTTGTTCCGTGATGCTGACCAGGAATCCAAAACGCGAATGAGAAACAACGCCTTGCGGACTGGACCGAGACAAGCTGTGGAGTGAGCGACTTCAAAACGGGGCTACCATACTGGCTAGGCACGGAAACTATCAACTTCATAATCTAACTTAAATCGATTATTCTATTGGAGAAAAAAATTAGAATTATTTTTTTACTCCCACAACCTTGCTGTGATGTATTATTTTCACGCTACCTTCTAACGACGTTATAGCAAGATCTAATTTGGTGGCAGCTTTGTGAGATAGGTATTTCTGTGAATAGATGCCTCGAACCCTTTATTGAGAAGAAAAAATAAAACGCCAGCCGTATGGAGTTATGCCCGCCTGATTCTCGCACAACTTGTGAAAGAAATGTGTTTCATCGAATTACATGCAACAAGAAATGACCGGAGTGCCTTGCTCGTGCCCGTGTGTTAAGGAAGCGTGCCCACCTGAAAGATTTCCCGGAATTCCTGTATTTTCCTTCTGGTGAAGAGTGCCCGCGAAGTGCCTGCCTTCCGTTTTTTCCCGGAGAAGGATGAAGAAGATGTTTCCAGTGTTTCCACCTGCAATGTTAAGGTCAGTCTTTTTCTTTTAGTATAGTATCGGGGCAGCAATACATTATTTCTAGTTTATGTAAAATCTTGTAAGAAAAGTAATGCTAGATAAAGTTAAAAGTCTAGACTGAGAGACTACAGAAATTATTAAGTTTGTTTGAAGTGTATTGATGTGCTATGTTTGTATGTGTGTTTGCTTATTGAGTTAGGTCGTAGTATACAGTAGTATACTTGTTTCGTTAGCACAGTTTTTGCGTAGTGTATTGTCAGGTTACTCTGAGTATTTTTATTATTTTGTGAAATATAATTAAGTCTCAGTCTAGGGTACTGTTAGTTATGCTAGTTATGAGTATAATTTTGTGAAGGATAATTAATGTCTAGGTCTAGTGTACGGTTAGTTACGCTGGGTAGTTGTATAAGTTTGTGTAGTACAACTAAGTATAGTGTATAGTGTAGTGTTGATTTATGTTGAATATTTGAATTGTTTTGAGACAATTGAGATTAGATTTAGTGTTGTATTTTTATTAAAGCATGATGGCGTTTCTTTTAAAACAAACAAAAGAAGTATTGTTAGAGGTTGCGATAGATCTGGGAGTCGAAGTCAATAGTACTCTAACCAAGTCAGAAATTAAGAATAGAATTTGTCAGAGTGAAGACTATAACGAAGAATCGGTTAAAAGTTTGTTGGAGGGTATCTTGGCGGAAAAACGGGAAGCTGGGGAATTGAGGGAAAATCGGGAGACTAGAGAATTTGAAGAATGTAAATTAATTAGGGCATTTGAGTTGGAAAGAATGAAATTAGCTAATAGTACGAATACGATAAGTGTAGCGTCAACTGATCTTGAGGGCCAGGGAGTTAATAGACGGGTTAACTTGAGAGACTTAGTGCCTAAGTTCGATGCTAAAAATGCGGACATTAATTTATTTTTTGAAATATTTGAAAGGCAGACGAAAAAAGAAAAAGTGGCTGAGGATAGATGGGTCTCCCAACTCATTCCTTTACTTCCGATGGAAATTGCGGAGATAGTAGCAAAAGAACCTTTAGAGAAAAGCGACGATTACCCCCACATAAAAAATCTGCTCTTGGCCCGGTTCCAACTCACACCGAAAGCCCTTAGAGATAGATTTGAGTCGCATCAACGCAGACCAGGGGCAATGTGGGTGGATTTAGTGTTCGAACTAAGGTCCTACCTGGACAACTGGCTAGCTGGGATGAAAGTGGATGATTTCGCCGCATTGAAAGAGCTACTAGTGACAGAACAAATAAAAAAGAGCACCAAGTGAATTAGTAGACCATTTTCTAGATTCGTGGGATGGTTTCAAGGAGGCTAAAAGTTTAGCTGAGAATTTGGACCATTTTGAGGCGATTAGAAGAGTGCATAAAAAAACAGGTCCGACGAAAACATGGGAGCGTAGAACCTTTGATAAACAGCCTCTCGAAAGTAAAAATAAATCAGCTCATTTTAGCGGTAAGGGCAAAAATATCGGGCCCTTGAATAGGGATCCTTATAAGTATGAGGTAAACCATGGGAGTTCTCAAATTAGGAGGGAGGGCCCCAGGGCGGGGAAGAGTCAATTTGAGAAAAGGAAGCCCATAATATGCTATTACTGCAATGAGACAGGGCACATAAAGCCAGTCTGCCCCAGATTAAGGAAAAATAAGCTCGAAACGGTAGCTAATTTAACTTTATAAATACCGGGAATGACGACCCATTTAAAAAATTGAAAATGAACATGGAAATAAATGGCATAGATCGCGTATGTCTATGAGATTCGGGGTCATCCATAGACGTCTGTTCGCGGAGCTAGATCAATGAAAATGACCTCCTAGGTGAATACGTTTGGTTGAAAAGCCCGTTGGATGAGATTTGTCACTGTTTGCCTCTGTCTAAAATTAAAATCAAAAAGAAGAAAGGGGAGTTTTATACCAATGCTGCAATAAAACAGGATAGTAGTGACAATGATCTATATTTATTGGGAAACCGAACGGCTGAACTGCTGGAGTCAAACGAACAGGAGGTGCAGTTGGTTAACGCAGTGGTGAATAGAAGTAAACAAAAAAGATTTTCCCCTGAGAAAGAAAAAAGGCGAACGAAGAGGAGCTTGAGCTTACGGATCCCCCGTCCGAGGAAGGGGAAGACGATAGCTTTATCATTCCTGCTTTTGAAGGAGAAGGGGGGAAGAGTTTGGCGAAAGTGAATGGTGTTAAATTTAAAGAGGAACAAAGAAAATGCCCCGATCTGAAACCATTATGGGATAAGGCCCTAACAGGAATAGACAAAGAATTTAGGGTCATCAGGGGGAAATTAGTTAGAGTCGCGAAAACTAAGCGCGGGGAGGAAGTCAGACAGCTATGCGTACCCATAAAGTTTAGACTAGACATTAACAAACTTAGCCATGACGAAATAGGGGGCATCTGGGGGTGACGAAAACCAAAGATAGAATTCTAAGGCATTTTTTTGGGCCAAACGTGTACAGAGACGTGGAGGAGTTCGTCAAAACTTGCGATTCGTGTCTACGAGTAAGGAAACACGAGTCAATCGGTAGTGGAATATATATTACAGTTAAATAATAGACTCAAACGTTGCCCCAAGATATTGCGATCACTAGGATGAAAGAATGCCAACTTAAAAGGAAAACGTAGTACGATCGCGATGCCGTGGAACGGAAATTTGTAGAAGGGGATCTGGTAATTGTGTTAGCTACCTCTAAACAAAATAAACTTGAGGTGATTTGGATAGGGCCGGGAAAGGTACTTAGTAGAATTTCGGATACAAATTATGTGATAGATCTACCAGGAAGAAGGGACCGCGTAGTACTATTTATATCACGTAAACTTACTAAAACCGTATCATCGGAGACCCGAGCTGGTAAGCCTGATTGTAGAAGAGGTCTCGGACGACATAGAGGGAGATGCTGAAATTCCTTATCCAGATAAACAATGCACGAAGTTTGACTATCACGAAATATTGCGGGAAAGTCAACTGCAACTTAAACTATCCCCCTCTCAGATCGACGAATTAAAACAAGTCATTACTAAAAATAAGGACGTGTTTTCCCCAGACCCTGGGACGACTCACTTGATGTGAATGGATATTGAACTGATCTCCGACAAGCCCATTAAAACAAAACCTTATCGGATGTCTCCGAGACAAATTAACATATTACGAGAAGAAATTAAACGTTTGTTGGAACTGGGTGTAATAGAGATAGGACAGTCCGATTACGCTTCGCCCTTATTTTAGTAGAAAGCCCAAATAAAGACCCTCGTCCATGTGTTGATTATCGTCGATTGAACCAGATAACTCGAGCTGAATTTTTCCCTTTGCCAAATATGGAAGAGATAGTAGAAAAAGTGAGTGCGGCTCCCTATGTAACTGTGATGGATTTGTCGAAAGGTTACTTTCAGATTCCGCTCACGCCGAGAGCTCAGAGATACGCAGCTTTCGTTACTCCATTTGGCACCTATATCCCCAAGAAAATGATGTTCGGGTTAGTATGTGCACCCTATTATTTTTGCAAATTGATCGCCCAAGTTTTAGAGGGGTTAGAGCAGTTTGCATTGCCGTACATAGACGATATAGCCATTTTTTTCCCAAGGGTGGAAAGATCACGTAAAGCATATCTACAAAGTTTTAGGAAGATTGAGAAAGGCGGGGTTAAAAGTGAAACCCTCTAAATGTAAGTTTGCTCAAGAGGAAGTCTTATTTCTAGGGCATCGAATTGGTTCGGGGAGTAGGTCTCCGAGTGATCTGAAGATAAAAGCTATAGCAGATTTCCCGCGGCCCACCACTAAAACACAGGTACGATCCTTTCTCGGTCTAGTGGGGTACTACTCTCATTATATCCCAAATTACAGCACAATAGCTCACCCTTGACCGACGCACTGAAAGGGAAAATTAAGAAAGAGAAGATCACATGGGATGAGAAATGTGGGAAAGCGTTCGAGGAGCTAAAAGCCATGCTCGTCTCTCAACCCATATTGTTTGCCCCAGATTTTGCCACGGATTTCATCCTGCAAATGGACGCGAGTGAGGTGGGTGCTGGGGTTGTTTTATCGCAAAGAATAGAGGGGAAGAACACCCCATCGTTTTTCTAAGCAAAAAATTTTCTAAAGCGGAGCGAAATTACTGCACGGTGGAAAGGGAATTAGCTGCGATAATTTTTGGTCTAAAGCGATTAAAGCATTATTTAGACGGGCAAAGATTTATTATAGAAACGGACCACAACCCTTTAAGGTACCTAAACAAGATGGGGAGTACGAATCCTAGGTTACAAAGATGGGCGTTGAGTTTACAGCCGTTTAATTTTGAAATCAAACACAAACCTGGGAGGCTCCATGGAAACGCGGACGGCCTAAGTAGATTGGAATAAGTAGTTTGTGGATTTTTCTATTAATTATTATATATATTTAAATTACTGTTTTATTTGTATGTGTGTGAGTGTATCTGTGTACATTGTGGAAGAAATGGATGTTAGTGAAAATCTCTGATGTCTCTTTGTCAACCGTAGGCCAACAGATGTTTACTTCTGTAGTCATGCGCGATTAAGTGTAGATGGTTAGTAGGAGATTGGCATTTGACGCATTTTGTTTAAAAATTATAAGTTAAAGGTGAAATGTAACTTTGAGAAAAAGAATCCCAGATTCGAATTTTAAGATCTAATTGTGTGAAGTGTACATTTTTTTTTTGAAATTTGAGTCATGTATTATGTTATTTTTTTATTGTGTTTAATACCGGGATTGCTGCCCTGATCAATCTCATTGATGGGACGATCTTTATGTGTGTGATTTCTAAGAACTGAATCCAACTAGGACCAGAGCAGTCCCGTGAAATGGACCTTTTTTAGGGGGGGGAGGAAGTTGTGACGTCCTCCTTTCGAAACTAGTTTCACTCTTTCAGGACAATACTAGACTGGGTTTTGGGTGCACGTGCAGCTGGGGTTCATTATCGCTTATTTAGCGTCTGGACTTTGGTGCCAGTTAGATAAGACAAACAATTGTCTGACCATTCTACTGTGGACGAGATCGCTTCCGGGGCAGTGGACTGTCGCCTTACATACACAATGGCGAATTGTCCTCAAAGGCGGTAAAACGACGACAGTGGGCCGAAGGGGTTCGGCCGTCGGAGCATGTGTCAGACACCTGCTGGTTTGTGAAGAAACCGGGTGAGTGGACGATTGGCGGATTATGGACCAATGGGGCTCTAATGAGTTGAGGTTCAAGGATCGACTCATATGGGCCCACCAATGAGAAGACGTGAGGGGGGAGAAATGGACTGCCCCTGATGTTTTAAAAGGTTGGAAAAACGGGTAGAGAAAAAGGAAAAGGAAGGAGAACGAGAAAAAGAAGAAAAAGAGAGCTCAAAAAGACGAGGGCTGGTGGTTTTAGGAAACGGAGAGGAGAATCCCAGAGTTTTGTTCCGTGATGCTGACCAGGAATCCAAAACGCGAATGAGAAACAACGCCTTGCAGACTGGACCGAGACAAGCTGTGGAGTGAACGACTTCAAAACGGGGCTACCATACTGGCTAGGCACGGAAACTATCAACTTCATAATCTAACTTAAATCGATTATCCTACTGGAGAAAAAAATTAAAAGTATTTTTTACTCCCACAACCTTGCTGTGATGTATTATTTTCACGCTACCTTCTGACGACGTTACAACGTAAGCATCTTAATTTCACTTAAGGGGACTTGGCACCCTTTGAGCAAACTTCTTTATTTACGTATTTAAAAATTATATTTTAATATTTTATACAATGTTTCTATTCATGAAAATGTTACCAGATGAAAATTTTCATATATTATTCACACAATTTTAAAAATTAAAATTTTTTGAAGAAAATTGGGAAAATTTTAAAATCCTACTCCTTTTGTAAAAATTAATATTTTGACCTGAAACTTTTTTATAGTATTCTTATGGATGTTCTTAACAACTTTAGGGATCGATTTTAGAATAACTTCATTCGTTTTCGAGAAAAAAAATAAAATGTTGATATACAGGCTAAAAATCAACGAAAAAGCCAACATGTATTACATTTTATTTTTTTAAAAAAAACGTATTCAGTTTACAGCAAAACGGATCCATAATTTTATTACATGCTTTATTTTTATCACGCAGGAAAAAAATTGAAGTGATTGGTAAATAATTGTCGAAGGAGTAGCATTTTGTATGCACTAAGGTTTCGAAAAACACAAACTGAGAAAAACCACTTTAAAGTTTATAATTCTGGAAAATAATTATTATAAGCTTAATTAAACTTAAAATACCACTTTAAGATATTACTTGTACGTTTTTCTTTAAAATAATTGCATTTTCATATGTTTTCAACCCACACATTTTTATAAATGATCAACTTTTAGAGAGTACTAATTGCACAAGAAAATTCAAGAAAAACTTTAAAAAAAAAATTTTTTTTTGTCACGACAGAAATATTAGCTGTGTTTTTCTTCTTATAATATTGAAGTATTACATTTGTATGAAAAATATATCAGGAATAAGAACTGAAATTATAAAATTATTAATATAAAATGCCGTAATTTAAAAATTTTACATGCACACATTTCACAAGGAAGAAAAATTACATTATTGTATTGCCTCGGAAATATTCTGCTTTTAATACTACACATTCTTTTTTATAGTTATTATTTCTATTTATAAAATAGATTTTTTTTATCATAACGCATTTTTTAGCTTTTTTTTCTAAAAAGGGGGTGTGGCTGAATTGCCTAATTTGTTTTCAAATGAAGTTTTATTCAACTTCTAACTTTCCGACATGCACAAGTGATATATCAATCGTAAGATAATAATGCAAAGAATAAGATTAAATGAAAATAAAAGAAACGATAGGTTTGTGATTTTTAGGGTACCAAGTCCCCATACAGATGCCCAACAATTCATGGATTTTTTAATAATAGTTTTAAAATTTTATGTGCTTTTCGAGAAGTCAACAATTTACAAATAAGAAAATATTTTTAAATAAAAAGTCTTTTGTAATGAAATATACAACTGTAAATCTTTCTCGGCTTTACTACGTTTGGACATAAGTGATGCAATAATAGCAATGGCTTGCACAAGGCTGGGGTTTAGAGATTCACTCCGTGTCTTCCCATAGACCTATATATTAGGGTCATGGATAAATTCTTGCTGGGTTTTTTTGTCAAAAAAAAATGCTTTATTTAAAATATAAGGTAAAAAAACCCCTTTCACTCCAAGTATTGTCCACTACCAGAGACCACTTCCTTCCATCTTTCTGGCAGCATATGAATTTCGTGTAGGAAAAACAATTCGTCTTTTGAGGCTATTTAAGAATCAACCCATTTTTGGTGTCTTCATAAGAATGGAAGTGCTGCTCACAGCGAGGCTATATATCATCAAATGGAATAAGTAATAGTAAGTTGGGGCTATATGTATGATGAATATGTTGGAACTTTCAATTCCAGAATTTCAAGATATATTTTCACTGTTTAATTTCATGTGGAGAGCGTTATCATGCACCAAAAACACTTTGTCTTGTCTCTTCTTGTATAGTGGTGGTATTTCGCTTAGGTCTTGGGTCAAATGCATCAGTTGAAGACAATAGTGATCTCGTTTGATAGTCTGATTCGGTTTGAGCAGCTCATGGTACTTTTCCGTTAGCCGAGCGCGCATGTCGCAATTGTGAACCAAACGCACGCGAGCCAAGTCACCAAACGATGCGAATGACAAAACAGTCAACGGGATAAAAGTCGAAAACGTTCGACTATTAACAAATATCAATGAATTGTAAACAAAACAGTTTATATCAAACTCAATCTGGATGATTCGAACCATGTACCATTGCGAATACGCTTCTTCGTTGAAAGATTGCATCGCCAATGTATTCTGTCACAGAAATAGTTTCATTTCATGATTCTGATCACATGTCAGATTTTTTGCCAACATACATTTCTCTTGAAAAAAATAGACTACAGTTCTGGCTAAATGTCAAATTTTCATGATTTTTTAAAATAAAAATTAAGACGGAAAAAAGAAAAGAAAACGTGCTTTGTTTTGAATGAACTCAGAGAATAGAACATGGTCCCCCAAACGAATATTCCCCTTATGATTGTAAGAAATTTGGTAGAATTCTGCATTATTTGGCGAATATACGCTTGCGCCCGTCTAACGGAAAAGTACCCAGCTCATGATAAATTACACCCTGCTGATCTCCCCTAATGCAGAGAAGCTCTGAACTATGTGAATATGTGGTTTTGCGCATGATGTAGATGTATGGCCGGGCTTACCTCATTATCTTCTACGCTTTGTATTATCGTACTGTATACACTTTTTATTGCAAGTCACAATACGGTGCAAAAAAACCTTTCCTTTTTTTTCTACCGTTGAAACAGAAGTTCACACGCTAGAAAAACACCGTTCGTCGTCTCTCTGCCTCAACTCATACGGCTTCCAATGTCCCTGCTTCTGCATAATCCTTACGCTTTAAAAAGTTTCGAAACAGTTGCAACTAGGAGTCTGATATTGGTCTTCATCCAGTGCCGATTTATCTATTGGGCGCTTAGGGTGGGCGTCCAGGGGCCTCGGCCCCGGATAAGCTGGACTTAACTAAAATTCTTGGTTATAAATTTCGATCCGCCAGTGCAAAGGAGGGGGCCCATAGATTCTCTGCACCCAGGGCCCGAAATGAGCCTAAATTGGCACTGTCTTGATCAAGTAGTTCTTTCAATTGTTTGTCTTCAAACTCTTTTGATGTGCAAGAGAGTTCTTTATCCTTATTATATTTGAAACATCGGAACCAATCTCTGCATGTTCCGACAGAGCATTGTTACCGTCTAAACAAGAATGCTGTGTGTTTCAGAGAGAGAGAGAGATGCAGATTTTTTAAAAATAAAATATATAGTTCAATAAAAATCCCTGCAAATATACTTTATTTGGCACAAAACTAGACATTTTTAGAGATAACAAAGAAAATGTTGTTTGCACTTCGACGAATTGGCATACCCTGAAGTTCAAGGTTACATATAGTACTTCCCTGTAGATTAGTTACTATCTGAAATTACTTTCATGTAGGTAATGCTTTCTATTAGGAAACAAAAAGAACTTATTCAAGGTCCTAATATTTTTAATTTTTAGCATAAAGTTTATACTTTCCTTTTTTTCGAAGGCGTCTAAGTTAGGAAATTTACCCATACTGGCAATTCCAACAACTAATTCAGAACAACCACAGTACGCGGCTATATATGTAGTTACCACAGCGCCCTCACGTGCGCATAAATGATGTGCAGTGCTACACAATTTGCCCTTGCTATCTTTAATTCAGTGGCACTTCAATGTATATTTCCATTCTATTTTCAGTTCTAATCTTTTTACTCTGATGAGATTCCTTTGTTATTAATCTGTACAAAAATTTTCCAACTTAAGTGGCCGTGATAGCCTAGTGATTATGGTCTCGAACTCGTGGCTGCAATGTTATGAGTTTGGGACTAGTGCCGCTGAAGACCCACCGTGTAGAGGCAGCTGATGCACGTTAAACATGTCGTGGTCCAAATTCCTAGCGTCAGCCTAGTGGGGAAGTTTGTGACAGCAAAGTGCCTCCTCAGGTGTCATTCTCATCACTTTACGTTGGTTCAAAATTACGAAAGCAGTCGCCAATAGCCCTCGTATTGTTTCAGAGTCAATGTAAATTAATAAAATATCAAATATGGAGTTATTTTATTATTTAATGTTTCCAATTTACATTTCCTCCGATTCGTGTTTTAAATTGATTTTGATATCTATTTGCTAATAATACAATATTGAACCTTGTATCAACGGGAGTAGTAAATGCGTCTTTCTGTTCGGCGGATCAACTGATGCTCATTTTACAGTAACGCTAATATTTGCAGGTACGAGGACTCGAAAAGTATCGAACTACACTTATTTTAAAGGAATCAACTTATTTGGTCGGATGAGTTTTATTTTCGGAAAAGTAAAGTTTAGAATAAGGGTGAAGTCTTCTTCCAATATAACAAGTAATATAAAAAAAAATTAACTGAATTCTCCTACTTAGGTCAACATTGAAAATTTTGATTTAAATTACTTTTTATTAAATAGCAAAAATTAATATAAATATGTATATACATATGGCAGAATCACAATATTAAGTGACATAATAGAAAGCGTTCCTTGCAATTTTTCTTTCTATATATGGTGTTGGACTATTTTTTTCGTTTGCTACTATTTATTTATAAATTAAATTTAATTATTCTAATAAAATAGTTTAGTAAAAAAAAACATATTCTCGGAACCTAGGCCATCGCAGGTGGGGTTCAAACCCACAAACTTAGGATTAGAAGTCCAACGCGCTATCCATTGAGCTACGAATAACTTTGTTGTTGTTACCAATGCCACCTGATCGGCAAAGGCTAGATCAAGGCCCACGAAGTTCATCATGGCTAAGGGATAAGTGACGCATGTCGTTAGCTGTAGCTTTGAGCACCATACAGGTGACAGAACGATTTAACTCGGTTTCACCCCAATTTAGAAGGAGAACATTCTGGGGTTGGTCAGGGGCCTCCCACCTCTCTTCCTCTTCCACCAACCTCACGAGAGGACTTGTGGCTCAACTGCTATTTAAAGTACCCCCATGCCGCGAAGTCACTATACATTCACAAATATCAATGCCTTCTCCGGGATTCGAACCCAGTCCCATCTGCTCAGCACTCAGCGTCGCTAACCACTATACTGGATGAGCAACAACGAATGACTTTCCTTTCTATATATGCTGTTGGACTATCATTTTTGTTTGTTACTATTAATTCATTTTTTTTAATTTAATTAATGAATTAATATTTGAGAAAAGTATCAACATCAAGTGTCATCCACTATAAGTTAAATAAATAAATAAATATATATATATATATATTTGAACTTGAATGAATGAACAGAGAGTATTTTATTAACGATTGAAAATTTGAGCGATATATATATATATACTAGAGGACCCGACAGACGTTGTCCTGTGTACAGATATCTTAAATTCAAAAATTCCAAATTTTTATGAATAAGCTTTAACAATCCGGACCGTTTTGAGTAAAATTTCAAACACTAATTACATCTGAATGTAATAATTTAATTAACACACGATTTATTTCAACAAAATAATAACATGAAGTGACAAAATATTTTCCTGAAATGATCACAGCACCAACTGTCGGGACCAACATGAATTATAATAAAAGATTTTTGAATATTCGATACTAAGATCGTAGCGCAGTCTGCCGGATACAATGTAAAACATTCCAAGATCAACAACTTATAAATAAAAATTAATTAAATAAACATTTCTAAGCCGAATTATAAATCTAAACCGTTCTCGAGTCCACTGGAACAGACAAAAACTTTCATCAAAATCGGTCCAGCCGTTTAGGAGGAGTTCAGTTATATACACACGCACAGAAGAATTACATATATAAAGATTATTTAAAAAGATATTAATTAAAAACGCTAAAAAGCGTAAATCGCGTGTCTGCATTTACGTAAAAATAAAGACCGGGTTTGGCCAGTTTGGCTGAAAATCAATTTTCGACGCCAACTTACGTCTTTTTCCATTCCTACTATTAGCTCACGATCTCTATACATATTTTATTTGTTTGTTTGTTTATTTATTTATTTATTTTGGTGGAATTTTCAATCGTTAATAAAATACATTTTAAAGTGCTCAATTGAGCTGAAATGTAATGTAAATGATTATTTTGTATGACAATACAATAATTTAATAAATATTAATTGATTAAAACTAATTATTTAAAGAATTACAAATACAGCCACGTTGGCATCATTTGTGGCGACTTAGCGACCCTTTTGGCTTAGCGACCCTTTTGGCGACTTATGTCAAAATTTGAAAAGATTTTTTTCTCACGTGTTAAAGCATTCGGTTGAAAGGAATTTTTAAATACACGATTGTTTTGGATGACAGTACGATTCTTTAAGGATAATTAATAAAAATTAATTACCACTTAATTTTGTGGTTCTGTCATATGTATATACATATTTATTTTAATCCCACTGTTTAATATAAGTAGGTAAAATAAATTTTTTCTTGGTTGATCTAAGTAGGAATTGATTTAAAAATTTTTTTATATTACTTGTGTGTGTTTATAACAATAGCGTTGTTACAACAATGCAGGTGAATGTTGAGTTGTATTTTTTGAATGTTTGTAATTAATATCTTTTTAACTAATAGCGATATCGGACCGAATTGTGAATTTAAACCATTCTCGAATTTACTTGAACCCACACAAAAAATTTCATCGAAATCGGTCCAGCCGTTTAGGAGGAGTTTAGTGACAAACACACGCACAGAAGATTTTTATGTATAAAGATATATATATAGGGAGAGAGTGAACTAATAGTAGGAATTTAAAATAAATTAAATGTTCATGATTTCGTTATGGCTGAGAAATTCTCTTTCAAGTGAGTCAGCGTCTATTTATGCAGCACTCTAAGGCAATGTAAGGACTATTAGTGACGGACCTCAAGTGACCTGGTCAAGAGACAATATCTGAGCTGGCACTCCACTCATTTAACTTGCACATCACGCCACCATGAGGAGTTTGAATCATGACAGGTTTAACTGCATCAGCCCCTCTACATGGCAGATCTTCAATGGCATCAGAACTTGAACCCGCCACTCGACGACACCAGCCACAAGTTCTCGATCACATTTAGTAGGTTACCGCGACAACAAGTCCTTTTTCAAGCTATTTATTTAAGGTATCTGACTACCCTAAAATCATGATTTTTTTCAAAAATTGACAATTTTTTTCTGACTTTATTTTATAGACCATTTTATTAGCTTAATAACAATACCAAGTATTTTATTTTCCCTCCACTAGAACAAAAACTACAAGTGTTTTAGTAAAAGCAAATGCCATAACTTTACACAAGATGTCAAACTTTAAAATTGCGTTTTACTCGAAATGTGCTTTTTTCGAAAAACTCAAACGGGGACAGTGATTGCTGAAAAAGTTTTGAAAATAATTAGCTGAAATTTTTTGCTTATGTTCTGCATAACAGTAGACGTGTTTTGATCTTCAGATTTATCAATAACTATTTCATTTCAAAATTTGCAGTCCTTTATGTGAATATAGTCAATGTTTTTTTAAGCAATTTCGTATAATCACTTAGATAAAGTGCTCTAGTTTTTGTAAAAATTAAAATAGCTCTTATCTCGAAGGTCACTTCAAACAGGAATAACAAAGTAACACATCAAAATTGAAAAATTGAGAATTTGTTCATAAAATCTTTGTGCAGAACGGGCCCCGTTTATGTAATTGTTCGTACATTTGTACTAGTTTTTTCCCATTTTAATAATAATAATTTTTTTTCTTTTACCAATTTTAGGATTTTTTCCTTAAAATATACTAAATAAACATAAAAATCACAAAAAATCTCCATATCTTCTTTTTTTCAAAAAAAAGTTGTCGCAAGTAGTCGGATACCTTAAATAAGTCCCCATATAATTTATTTTCAGGAATCATTTCAAAAATAATGTATAGCTTTAGTTTTTCTGTTAAATACTGTTGTTGCTTAAATTAAAACAAACTTTAAAATAAAAATAGAATAAACGGTTAAATCAGCGTTTCTCAAACTGTGAGGTGCCCCCGAGGAGCAGATAACTCTACGAGGGTGCGCAAGAATATTGAAAATTAAAAAGAAAATATTATTTAAAAAAATTATTAATTTACTGAAAGTAAGCAAACAAAATGCATTCTGACATAAGAAGTATCTGAGATAATAAGAAACCCTCTAAAATAAGTAAATCCTTCGCAAAAACGTTCAATGTCTTTTTATTATATTCCAAAGCCTTACGAAATAGTTTTATGGATAGAAGTACACAGAAAAGATCGTACTTCGGAAAGACGCATATAAACATCCGGGGAAATTAACGCACCGGGTTAGCGAGATGTTGAGGAGACCGGGGCAAGATGACTATGTTAACAGTTTTTGTTGTTTATTAATTTATTTTTAAGGATAAAAAAATTATTTTTACATGAAGTAGAGTAGAGTAATCCTTTGTAGTATTAAATACATTACCATTTAATTTTTCAAAAAAAATAAGGATAATTTTGTTTTTCAGAACCTTAACAAATTGTCATCTTGCCCTAGTACTGGGGCAAGATGACAACACTGAGAAAGGTTGAACAGATTTTATCTTTTGAATATGTTAAATGGTTTAACAAATAACTGTGTTTTTACATCTTACAAAGTATCAAAGTGATGCAACTGGACTGTTTGGCCTGGATTTTATAGACTTGGGCCTACAGGAACTTAGTTTGAATTTTTTTTACTCCCTTTTTAGCTTCACGACACACTTTTTAGCTTCTCTGATTTCTTAAAGTGTTTCTATTCTTCCTTCTGCTTTTCCCTTTGTTCTAACATTTCTTTGATGGGTGTGCTTCAGGGGCGTAGCTACCACCGTATCAGTCGTATCAACAATACGGGGCCCCGTATCGTTACAAGGTAACCCCTAAGATACAGGGGCCCCAACATGTATAACTACAGTCCCCCTAACAGGTCTCCATCATCTAAAAAAGGGCCCCGAAGGAATTTTGATACAAGGCCTCTCAGAGCTAGCTACGCCGGTGGTGCGCTTGTAAGAATGCTTGAGCTCACTTTTTTTGCTTTTTTTTTCTCACATTGTGTCTATTTAGGCAATGGTTTGAAATAAAAAAACACTAACAGGCTTCTTTATTGCATCGTAATCAGCATTTGCTATAAATTCTGGTTCTTCTGGAGGATTTATATGTTGGTTTTCTACTACCAGGGTCTGAGGGTTAGCACTATTATTCTCAGTTTCATCGCCAACAACATCATGGTCAGTAGCTTTTGAAGCAGAAAAGTCATGTTCGCTAAGCACAAGATGATTATGAGTCTCAATCCCACATTTTTTAAGCCCTTTAACGGCATTTCCCACTATTGGTGCACTGAAGTAAGCGGTGCTCAAACGTTCACCAATATTTTTGTCTATGATAAATTGTTCTGGATGAATGACCATAAAGTTATTAGCGGATGGTAAAAATGTCTTCCTCTGTTCGCCCCCTTTCGAGTGATACATCCCCCGATCCGATACACTCCTTAGCCCCAAAAGAGATAGAAGCGCAAGGTTGGCTGGACAAAAACACAGACAAGCAAGTGTTACAGGATTTAATAGAATAGACAACATAGTTAGTTTAATAAATTCTGAAACACGGGGCAAGATGACGAGCTCGTCATCTTGCCCCGTGACGAACGAATATTTAAAAATATTCGTTTCCATTTCCATGAAGGAAGTCGATTAATTGACATTTATTCGTGGTAATATATAGTATTTAAACTAAGTTACTCATAAATATTAAAGATAAATGATATATCTTGCCTATATCTGTAGCAGAGATTATTTACACATGCATAAAAGTTATATCGGGGCAGCGGTAAACAATCAAAGCTTCACAACTAACACAAAAATGGCGATTTCACCTTCTCTATACTATTATTTAACGAACGGTCAATAGGGGAACCAGTAGTGTTCGGTTGATCCTGCTACTAGCGGAAAACGGAAAAATTAAGACATTCGTTATCTTGCCCCGGTCTCCCCTATAAATGCGAAGGTGGCACTTAAGAGATTAAGTGTATTGTAGCTTTAGCGTCGAAGTACAGTATTGTTGAATTTTTGCATCGTTATTGTATGCGGCGCGATGAAAATTATGATTGAATATTGGGTCGCAAATATTGAAAGTTTGAGAAGCACTGGATTAAGTAACATTACCTGCGTTATCGAAGGCGTGGGTAAATTCGTAACCTAATATACTTCCAAAACTTCCATAATTGATTTAGCTATAATATATGTATAAAGATAACAGATAATAAGTTAGGAAATAATAAAAGTAATTTATACTTCAAAAATAAATGGAAATTTAAACTAAAAATGAGGCAAGTATGAAAACATTGCATTACTTTGGCCTTCCTGATGAGAAGAATATTTCTTGAAGAAACCCAATTGGCAAAACTGGAAAAAAATAATTACTAAATTTTAATTTATTTTCGGTATTGTAAAATGAAAATTTTTATTTTACAATCGAGCCAATTCATGTAACGAGATATACTCAGTAGGATTCATAAGTTCCCGGACTGAGTCTATAACTGAAAAAATATTACCAGTTAAGTTGATGAAACACTTATCCCTCGAAATAAGACCCTTGAGTAACAACACACTTTTGCCATGGCTTGTAAAAATCATCGAAACATTTCCGGAATCCATTGTCTTTTAAATCAGCCTGCACGCGCGCGATGCACTTTTAACTTCATCTACAGATTGGTCTTCGTTTAACATGCGGGGAACGATATGTTGACACACCCTAGACACACACAAGCCATGAGTTCGTGTCCATAACCACTAGGCATGTTTATCAGCCGCAAGGCAAAATACTTCCAGAATCCAATCGGCGTAAAAAAGACAATCCAAGCTCCGTAAAGGTCTTTAATTATTAGTTTTACACACACTAAGCTATAAATATAGGAAGATAAAAGCTCTTGGAGTTAAAACAGTGCTTCTCAAACTCTCAATATTTGCGACCCAATATTCGGTCAGAATTTCCATCGCGACCCCCTACCATACAATAACAATGGATTGAATTCAATAATACTATACTTTGACCCTAAAGCTTCAATACGATTTTAACGTCTTAAGTGTCACTGACGTAAATAAATGTCTCGTTCAGCCAAAATGTTAATTGTACTGAGCGTATATATACGTCGTTTCGAAGTACGATTTTTTCTGTACACTGCTGTTCATAAAATTATTCCGAAGGCTTTGAAATGCAACGAAAGGACTTTGATAGAGTTTGCGTAGGATTTACTTATTTCAGAGAATTTTCTTATTTATTCCTTTTCTTCCCCCCAATGCATCCCATACGCACGCCTACGTGGAAAACGGTGACACTGGGGAGTGAATTGTGTAACTTTTAATCTGCAGTTAAGGGACTAATTATAAACAGTACAAATTATTAAGATAATTGTTAATTTTTTGTATATAATTTTATATATGAAAAGCCTATGGGGTCACTGGTAATTTAAACCTTCTTAACTTAGTATTGTTAAATTAATTATAAAATACATCGTGCAGTACCGATACATTTATAAGTGTATTATACCAGTGTAAATGTGTATTTTATTTTTTATTATGTCAGAATGTTTGTTTATGTTTGCTTTCAGTAAATTAATAATTCTTTAAAATAATCTTTTGTTTTCGACTTTTCAATATGCTTGCACCCTCTCGTAGAGTTATCACGTCTCCCTAGGGGGGGCGCCCAAAAGTTTGAGAAACGCTGAGTTAAAACATTTTCCAAATAAAGAGATTGTGATTTTTGAAGCAAAAGAGTCTTGGCTACATACACTGCTGGCCACCGTAAATGCAACACTCTGAAGGAAGCATGCAAATAACATTAAATTTTCAACATGCATTAGCAAAGGTGAGATATGCAAATGATTAGAATTTCAGCGCAGACACACATCACGCGCGCCTGTTGCGCCACCTCAAAGCGCTATCTAAGGCTTGGAGATTTCGACGATTTCAAGTTCGGCAATTGTGTTTTTCTTGTGGT
The DNA here is from genome assembly GCA_019973935.1 of Trichonephila clavipes. Classification (NCBI taxonomy): domain Eukaryota; kingdom Metazoa; phylum Arthropoda; class Arachnida; order Araneae; family Nephilidae; genus Trichonephila; species Trichonephila clavipes. The sequence continues at coordinate 89,698 of BMAU01018352.1, read as the reverse complement.
TTTTTCAAAAAACGATCAGTTATGTCTCGTAGAAAACAGCGGTCAGCTTTTGATCAAGTATCCGAATTCGACAGAGGAAGGATAGTGGCCTACCGAGATATTGTGGATTATCTTTCAGGAAAATCGGTAGTCGTCTTGGACGAAACCAAACAACTGTAATGTGGATATGTGACCGTTGGATGCAGGAGGGTACGACGGACCAACGTGGTCGCGCAACCACCTCAGTGCACCACTTCACGTGAGGATAGGTAAATTGTGTGCATGGCAGTGACGGATCGCTCAGTCACATCATGAACCATAGCACAGCACATTGAGTCTGTAACGCATCATTCAGTGACTGCGCGTACCATTCGACGCCGTTAACGGCAGAGTAGTCAGTCCGCAAGACGTCAATTGCTTGGCCTAACCTTGATGTAGAACCACAGATGTCTCCGCCGCCAATGGTGCGATGAAAGATGGATGTGGGAGGCAGGATGGAATGAAGTTGTCTTTACTGACGAGACACGCATTTGTCTGCAACACCACGATGGTCGGATTCGAGTCTGGAGACACCGTGGAGAGAGGATACTGAGCAACTTCGTTATGCACCACCACACTGGTCCTGCACCGGGGGGTATTATGGTATGGGGTGGTATTGGATATCACTCTCGCACTCACTCCTCTAATATGCATTGCTGGTATTTTAAAGAGCCAGCGCTACATCTCCGAGGTGTTGGAGCCAGTTGTCCTTCCTTACCTTTAGGGCTTGGCCACAGCCATATTTCAACAGGATAATGCGTAAACACACGTGGCACGCATTGTCCAAAGCTTCTTCATCAATCTTCAGATTGAATTGCTTTCCTGGCTGGCTCGCTCTCTGGATCTTTCGCCGATAGAAAACATGTGGTCCATGGTTGCTCAAAGATTGACCCAGGTTACACCCCTAGCTGCCACGCCAGATAAACTTTGGCAACGTAGCTGCTTGGTCTGCTGTACCCCACGAACACATCCAAAGTCTCTTTGAATCAATGCCGAGGCGTGTGGCAGCGGTGATCTCCAACAATGCCGGCTACTGATTCTGGCAGGAACCACACTTCACAGAGGTCTATAAATTTAATCATTTGATACTTGGTCTACATGTTATCTACAAAATAAATTTTGTTATGCTATCTCTTCTCTTTCTTGGTGTTGCATTTACGGTGGCCGGCAGTGTAGTTTTCCCCAAGACAGTCCATTTCTCTACTCGAAGAGAGCTACAGGAAAGAGAACTTAAATATTCTGCTGTCACTTTTTATTTTTTAATAAGAATATCAACGAGAAAAATGTATTTCCATTTCAATTCAGCCGTGGCCACCATGACCTCCCCTTCAAGGAGGTCATGGTGATGAACTCGCGGCCGTCAATGTTTGTCAAATCATAATGACACTAAAGATAGAGCGGCAGGTGTGCATTTAAAGCGTCGATGCAGAAAGCCCCCGCGTTGGTGTTTGGTGAAAAGGTGGGGCATATCTCGGGTGTCACCTTCATCACTTGATATCGGACTTCTACAAATCACAATCCTGCAGCTTGGAAATGTGGCCACGGTAGCCTAGTGATCAAGGTATCGGATTGTGGCTGGCTTGTCACAGTTAGAGCCCAATACAACTAAAAACCCGCAGTGTAGGAGAGCGATACACATTAAGTCTGTCGAAAGATCAAGCGTCCTCTCGTTGGTGTGGTGTGGTAGTTAGGGGAGGGGGATTCCAGCTCAAGTGTCGTCATCGTCACTTGAGCATGGTTTAAAATCATGAGGTCGGTCGCCTAAAGCCCTCGTGTAGCTGAACAGTGCAACGTTAATATTCACTCATTCAAGAAGCTAGGAAATAGGTGTTTTCAACTAATCAATCAATCAAGTTATTTTTCAAAATCAAATTTAGTTATACGCCAATCACTCTAATGAACATATAGGTAGACGTGATAACTGCTTGGAAATTTTGTAGAATTCCAAAGAAAAAGCACACAAAGAACTGTTCTGAAAGATATACTGTAGCAATATATGCAATAAATAGAGATAACTGTAGATCAAATCATCATATTAAATTGGCGAATAAGTAAGATATCATCTGTTCTTATATTCTTAATCGTATTTTGACGATTTTGCGGTTTCTATCTGTATTTTAGAATGCCAATCGATCCCACTTTTCAGCATCTCCTTGAAGTATTCTTTCCATCTTATTACATGGAAACATCGGATTTACACATGGTCCTCAGGAAAGACATAACACCAATGGAACCTTTAACCAAGGATTTGATTGATTTAATTGGACATGCGTTTGCCGTGCTTGAAATTTACATTTCCATCACCAGGTCAAAACCACTTAATTATAACATGTCAGCTATGATCCAATCAGTGAAAAAATATGTATGGAGCATTATGTTTTTGTGTTGGGTAGAGAAGGCAGTAGTAACTGATATATTTGACAGAACACTAAGTGTGGTCGCATTGGTTAAATATACGTCAGAAGTTATTTATTTTATTTCTAGAAAAAAGTTCTACAAATTGAATTCTCGGATCTTGACAGTGTTCTTCGAAAATTGTTTGAGGGTAGATTTCAAGAAACGCGGAGGCTGGAAGCGTCTCGGGAAGCACTTCCTGAGTAGAAAATACCGAGAATATTTTGACGAGTGTGCAAATTATCGTTTCGTTATTGGTGATATGCCAGATGATTTAAAACGAAAAATACGACAGTCGTTCGCATATATCCCTAAACTTGTAAGAGAAGTCCCTAGTGAAAGGATAAATGATTTAACTCAGGAAGTGATGTCGTCTCTAGGAACTTTTCTTTTAAATGAAATAAATTCACCAAAAATGAATAAAGATAAATCGGTTTCAAAAGAAGCTAAAAGATCAAGTTCAGCTGAAGCTAATGTGATTAAAGAATCTGATATGCCACGTTCCTCGGAAAAACAAATCAATCTTTCCGTGAGTCGTTTAAACCAACTCGAAGAGAAACTAAAAGAACTTATTTCAATTTTTGAGTTACTTGAGACCGAGTAAGTTAAGTGATATATTTTGGCAGCCTGGATGAACATTGATTTTCTGCATTGTGTATGCATTACATTAACTTTTTATTCAAGTTATTTCTTTTGATATCTTTATGCATGTATTTTAACGTGTTTTTATATTCAATTTGACCTCCCATTTTATCATTTAAATGATTTTTTATTGACTTGATGTAGCCATAATTCTTTTTGGAACAAAGCATATTGCTCGTTGACATTGAATGAATTTATAGTTTTCCTGTATGAATTGATGTTTGATACTATCTCGAACGATTTATTTAAATGAAAAAACCCTTGAAATATTTTTACCTATCTATATTCCGAAATTCTGTCAATACAGTTGATAAATATTTACAATGTTTTTACAATTTATCAGGATATTATTATTCATTATTACATCTGGATATATAATCAAGGGACTAGTGGTTATGGTCACGAACTTGTGGCCGTTGTGTCGAGGGTTCAAGTCCTCTTGCAGCTGAATACCCTCCGTGTAGAGATGATGCACGCTAAATCATTCAAACTCAAAGTCCTCCCATTGACATTCTCGTCACTTAAATGAGGTTCAAAATTACAAGTTCCATCGCCAATAGTCCATGTTTTGAACTAGTCATCATTAATATAATTGACAGATAATATAACTAGTGAGTTATTATTAATATAGCTCTCCCTCACTTGCTCAGAATAAAGGAGTGAAGCTTTTAATGCTCATTTTAAGTACCATACCAGACGTGGTATTAAAGAATCTCTGGGGATTTAATGAGGCACAAAAGTGTGCCTTTCACCTAAAAATATTTTACTTGAGAAAATAATATACTTTTCTCTGTATATTTTCGCAAATGAACTTTCAGCAAAAATAGTGCTTTGTGCATTAAAACTTAAATGAACTTTTTGAAAAGAATAGTTTAAAATAACGTTTCATTTTTAACAAAAAAGTATATAAATAAGGGAAGTGATGCAGTAATGATGGTGGTTCCAAACTCATATTCATTTTTGTTCAGTCTTGGTGCCGCTAAGTAGCCGTAATGAAGCTGATGAGCATTAAATCTATTGTGATTCAATATCTTCATATGGATGTGGTGTAGAAGTTTAGACTTAGGTTAGATGTGCTCTCCTCAATTGGCCACTTATCAAAATCATGTGATCCGTCACAAATAGTCCTCTAGTTATGGCCGGCTGGGTGGTGTAGTTAGTTTATAACTGGCCTTGTACGCGTAAGGTTGCGGGTTCGACCCTGGTCCAAGTCAGTGAATTTTCATGATGCAGAAAATAGACAGCAGCCATGTAATCCATTATAAGGCGTGTTAAAGATCCCTAGAGTGTCTGTTTCGTTTGGGTTCTCTCAGCAAAATTAAGTTCCTAGTACCATTTTACATCGTGAGAAATCAAGTGCCTCTCTTTAGGGAAGATGCTGGGAGTCAAAATTAAATTGCGTTGATAGGTATTCCCCCTATATGGTGTCGAACTAAAAAATGTGATACCAGTTACCGCGGAACGTACCAGGTCTGCAATGAAAAAAAAACCCCAATCCGCAGCCCCATTGGGAATTAAAAAGTCCTCGAATTATTTGAAGTGTGAAATAAATAAAAAAAGTCATTCATACCTAACACAAATAAAAAGTATCAACTGCATGTATGAATGAGTGTTTATATTTACGTCACACTCTAAAACAACGCGAAGGCTACTGACGGCGTACGTCATAATTTTAAACCGAGGTAAAACGACGAGGATGACATAGGAATGAGATTCCATCACCTAACCTCTATACCAGGGGTGGGCAGACTTTTACAATGCACGGTCTACTTTAAACTTTTTAAAATTGTAGCGGTTCACAGGTGTGCTGAGCTAAAAAAGGTCTACAATATTTATTATTTGTTACATTATAAAGGGTGTTTTTTTAAAGGTATAGAACTTTTTAAATTGCAATAAAACAACGATTACATGATTGACATGATTTTTTTTATTCGAAAGATAATCTTGTGGCATTACATTTTAAATATGATTTCTGGCATATGACTGCCACGGCTGGCTCAGATGTAGTCCAATCTGGACGTCCAATTTTCGATGACTTTTTCCAACATTTGTGGCCGTATATCGGCAATAACACAGTGAATGTTGTCTTCCAAATGGTCAAGCGTTTGTGGCTTATCCGCATAGACCAATAACTTTACATAGCCCCACAGAAAATAGTCTAGCGGTGTTAAATCACAAGATCTTGGAGGCCAATTCACAGGTCCAAAACGTGAAATTAGGTGGTCACCAAACGTGTCTTTCAATAAATCGATTGTGGCACGGGCAGTGTGACATGTTGCGCCGTCTTGTTGGAACCACAGCTCCTGGACATCATGATTGTTCAATTCAGGAATGAAAAAGTTAGTAATCATGGTTCTATACCGATCACCATTGACTGTAACGTTGTGGCCTTCATCGTTTTTGAAGAAGTACGGACCAAAGATTCCACCAGCCCATAAAGCGCACCAAACAGTCAGTTTTTCTGGATGTAACGTGTTTCGACATACACTTGTGGATAAGCTTCACTCCAAATGCGGCAGTTTTGTTTGTTGACGTAGCCATTGAGCCAGAAGTGCACTTCATCGCTAAACAAAATTCGCTTATTAAAATCGGGAACAACGGCAATCTCGTCTTGGGCCCATTCGACGAATCTACGCCTTGCTTGATCATATTTAAAATGTAATGCCACAAGATTATCTTTCGAATAAAAAAAATTCATGTCAATCGAATAATACATCGTTGTTTTATTTCAATTTAAAGTTCTTTCTATACCTCTAAAAAATACCCTTTATATATATATATATATATATATATATATATATATAAATTCGAGTGTTAGCCACACTTTTTTTTAATGTTAATACTAAAAATAGAGTGCAGCATCGAATCGAAGAAAAACATCACCAGATTCGTTAAAAAGGATTACGGTTGTGTGAAAATCTCACTCTTTCCTATTTAACACTATTTTTCATTTTCCACAAAAGCTTGTTGGGAGTTTGGGATGTGGCTTAGAATCGAAAAAATATGGCAAAATGTTTGTCGTCCAAATAGTTAATTAAGCTTAAGAGATAAAGAATCACATGGATATCTGTATATTTCAGTGGCGTTTCTTGCTCTCGTCCCTCTGCATAGCAGAAATGCCACACTTGCATGTCATGTATAGCACACATATTTTGCATTCACCTTTGTGAAAAAAAAAAAACTGTTTTCCCCATTCTGTATTAAAATTGTATGTTTTTCCTTTCTTGTTTTTGACATTATACATTTCTTTTAAAATACAACAGACTACTATTTTTACTACAAAAACACAAGCAGCACAAACGTTTCAAGTTGAATGTTTGAACAACTATGAGCAGCTGCTAGAACGAGGACGTTTTCAATGCAGAGCGTAGCGAACAAACATAAACCAATGAATCTGATTTCGAAGTATGTACGAAACATGTTCACTACCAGGCGTTGCTCCATCGTAGGACATAATGTAAACATAAGAATCCAATCCCGCAGAAGCGCAAAATGTGGGGTGATGTTTCAGTAGCCGATCCCATGTTATCGCGGAAGGAGTTGATCAACGTCCCCCTCCCTTTAGTTGGAGAGTGGGGGAAAACCCATTTTTAAGACTGGCATGTCGGTAATTGTTTTTTTCTTTATAGTGGCAGAGAATGTGTGAAGCGTCATCGTGTGCTTCCATTTATGGTACACGAATCGTCTGTACATAGTCCCATAGATTGTAAAATGCCAATTCTCGAGTCTAGCTGGCGTTGGTGTTCCACAAATCTGTTTTTTTTAGTTTCTGCGTTTTAGGTCATAGTGAAGGCGGTCCCCCCAAATTGTCTTGGCGGTCCACCAGTCGATCGCGATCGACTTAATGCCCACTCTGGCTCTATACCATGACATATTTGGCTTGCATCAATTCCTTTACCCGGTGGTTTTTAGTGGCATCAGGTCTTAAATCTACAGCACAACACAAATAGCCATGAATTTGTAGCCATAACCACTAGATATGTGTATGAGCCGCAAGAGAAAATATTTCCAGTATCCCATCCCCGTAGAAAAAACAATCCCGCTTTGTGCAGCTCAGTAGAGTTCTGTAATGATTAGTTTTGAACACACCAAGCTATAAAAAATGGAAGACAAAAGAACATAAAGTTAAACATTTTCCAATTAAGGCGATTATGATTTTTGACGCAAACGAGTCTTGTGGCTACATAGTTTTCCCCCAAGACAGTCTATTTCTCAACTTGAAGAGAGCTACAGAACTTAAATAATTTGGTATTCATTTCTGTAATTTTTTTCCTTTTTTTAATTAAAAATCAGCGTACAAAAATGTATTTTCATTTCCACCGTGGTATTTGAGTGGTCATGGTGATCCACTCATGGCCAGGATTGTTTGTCGAGTCCTGATGACATTGAAGACTCACTTTGTAGAGTGAATGGAGTAAATTTAAATCGTCGATGCTGAAATTCCTCACGTTGCTATTTTGTGAAAGTATAGAGTGGAGAAATATTTCAGGTGTCACATTGATCATTTGAGAGTGGCTTAAAATAACAGTATGATACAAATCACCATCCTCTAGCTTAGAAATAGACATTTTTAATAAATCAATCAGTCAAGTTATTTTTTAAAATGAAATTTATTTTTATGCCAATAACTCTAATGGATATAAACATAGACCTAATATCTGCTTCGAAATTTTATTGAATTCCAAAGAACAAGATTTCAGCTCCCGAAGCTCGATTCTTAAAGGTATATAGTAAGTATATAGTAAGGTAACCTTTAATCCTACAAATAGAGATCACTGTAAATCAAAGCATCGTATTAAGTTGGTGAATAAGTAAAATATTATCTGCTCTTATATTCTTAGTCGTATTTTGACGATGTCGAGGTTTCTATCAGTTCTTTAGAATGCCAAGCGATCCCATTTTTTAGCAAATCATACAAGTATTCTTTCCATCTTCTTGGAAACATCGGATTTACACATGATCCTCGATAAAGATATAACATCAAAGGGACATTTAACAAAGATTTTTTTTATTTAATTGTAGATGCGTTCGCCGCGCTAGAAACCTCCATTCACGAAACATGGTCAGCACAACTTGGTAAAAACCGAAGAGCTATGAAGCAATCAGCAAAATTATATGTATGGCATATAAAGTGTATGTGTTGGGTTGAAAAGCAAGTGTGACTAATATATATGTCAGAGCCCTAAGAGTGGTTGTTTTGGTTAGATATATATCGAAATGGATTGGATTGTTGTAATGGCCTCTTATCCCGCTAAGTGTTTTCTCGCCAAATCTCGCAACCCTCCTGAATTTCCTTATCAGTGTAGCCGAAGTCGTATCGGTGCAATTTCGTGCGTGTGCAGTATGTTTCTTTAATTTTAACGGTTTTTTCCCAAGATATCGACGCAAATTCACGCATACGCAGTGCATTTTTATTATTTTAAAAATTTCCAATTATTAATTATTGTTCATACGCAGACATATATTTTAAAGGGCTTTTGTATTTGAAACTGACAAGTTCCGCTTAAGTAGCTGATTTTTTGGCTTCGTTTTTTCGTTGTGTGTACATTATTTCAAGGTAAATTAATTTTTTTTCACCACATAGAATTTTACAGATAATCACGATGCGAATCTGAATGAATTGATGATTAAATATAATGAGAATTGTCGGATTGGTTTTCTATCCTGTTGCCTGTGTTAGGAAAGAAAGAAGAATGGTGTAGAAAGAATAAGTGTAGAATGGTGTATGAAAGGATTAATTGTGCGTGTGTATGTCCGAAATGTGTAAAAACTATGGGTTTAAGAGAAAGAATGGGGGGTAAATAATGGTTTTAAATGCTATTGCAGGAATCAAGGTCAAGGGTGAAAGAGGAAAATGATTGTGTCTAGGAGTGCGAGGAAAGGATCTTAGTTTGTATTAAGTAATATGGATATGCGTACAGTTTTGTTAGTGATATAAAAATGGTTCGAAAAGTTCCCGTAGAAATATGCAATCGCATCATAAATGTCGGAAGTAGGGAGCCTAGGTAATAGATGATGATGTAGATACTTCATTTTTTTTTAAGGCTACACGGTACCCTTTTTCAAAAAAAATTTTGGAGACAGTTATAGTAAAAATAATTGATGTTTTATATTTAGATTATATTATTAAGCTTATTCTGTAAGCAAAAAGTCAGTTTGACCAGCCATTATTTTACAGTTTTAAAAAATTAGGAATTTTTGATGTTTTTTCAAACTCTTATAAAATACTAAATTTTTAAAATGTTTTAGTAATTTTAAGTTATTTATGATTCTTAGATTATATTACAAACAATATTTAGTATGGATTTGAAAATCTATTCCCTTGTTGATTTTTAATAATTATTTTTCTAGAAAAACCTGGAAAAAACACGAAAATTTTTAAAATATCAACTTTAGCATTTTTTAGAAAAATAACTAGAGTTTTCAGCCCTAAATCCATGCTAACTTTTATAGAACATACATTTGGGAGAAAATACAAAAAAATTCAAGACTCTATCTTGAACAGGAAAAAAGCCTTAGGGATTAGAAAACACTTATACCTTCAAAATTAAAAGTCTGAGAAAAACGCATTTAAAGTTTCTAAAGTCATAAAACAAAAACTTATAATGCCCGTAAAACTCTAATTTTTTAATATGTTATTTTCCAATGCATGATCTACAATAAAACACTACTTTTATTAAATATGACTGAAAATTATATTTTTAATTCAAAATATATTTTTGCATAATATTGATACAAAATTTGTTAAGACGTCAGTTTATTCAGCTTTATCTTAACCTAATATTTCACAAAAGTTTTGAAACACGAAGAATTTATGTACAAAATAATAATGCTACTAACTTAAGCTAAAAATAGTCAGGTTTGCTAATAAAATTTAATTTTTTTCAGTTTTAAATTGGGGCAGTTTAGGAAGTTTTAGCTCTTGTCGTACGACTTTAAAATACTTAACTATAGTACTACAATATGTTTAGTATAATGTAGTTTGGTATACATCAAGGAAATATTCAGTTATATCTGCAGCATTTGAATTCAGAATACTTGTATTCGGAAGTCTAATTGCAGAATCAGCTGAAGACTGATTTTTAGATACATCATTTTCGGTAGTATTCCATCTCTTCGAAATATTGTTTCTCACGGAAACCCAGAACGCAATTGTCATGGCATTTTCTCTTCAGGAAAAAATTAATGATAAAGCTTTTAAGTTATATAAACTATTTTTGAAGCAAAAATTGGCCATGAAATTAATCTTTATTAATTAATTATGAGAACTCAAAAACTCAAAACATAATCAAGCAGAAATGATTTTAGTAATGAAAATTGGAATTAATAACCATTTCAAACTAAAAGCTCAAAAATATTTTTAATTAATTTCACTTAAGTGTGAAAAAAGGAAACCGAAACCAAAACCATAGCTCATAAAACTTCAAATATCTCAAAAACTAATTTGCTAACAGATCTGAAATTTCGTGGCAAGCATCTCAACGATATGGGACACCAAAACATGGAAAAAATATTTTTTCGGTAAAATTGAAATGTTTAGGATACTGTGTAGTCTTAAGATAAGTGAAATTATTTCCATTTTCAAATAAAATAATTTTTGCAGCCATTTTCTGTTTCAAAACCTTAAAATGCTACTTTTTAATGATTTCAATTCCCCGCCTTGAATTTCGCGCTTCGGCATTTAGTGTTGTGGCTGATTCGACAGTTTCACCAGAAATGATTTGGTTTACTACTGGTAAAAAAGTTATACTAAAACTAAATTCTCAGATTTTTTGACTGTATTCTTTGAAAATTGTTTCAGGGAAGATGTCAAGAAACGCGGAGACTTGAAGCGCCTCGATAAGCACATCCTGAGTAGAAAATAGCGAGAATATAACGACGAGCATGCTGCTTATCGTTTCGTTATTGATGATATACCAGATGATTTAAAACAAAAATAGGACAGTCGTTCGTATCTAAGTGTGAACTTCCAAAAGAAGTCCCTCTCTCTCTTGTGAGAGAATAAATGATTTAACTCAGAAAATGATGTCTTTTAAATGAAACAAATTCACCAAAAATCAAGGAAATTCGATTTTTCAAAAGAAGCTGAAGAATCCAGTTTGATGGAAGCTAATGTGTTTAAAGACTCTGATACGCCATGTTCCTCGGAAAAACGAATCATACTTTGCGTGAGCCGTTTAGTCGAACTCGAAGAGAAACTAAAAGAACTTATCTCACTTATTGAGTTACTTGAGGCAGAGTAAGTTGAGTGATATTTTGACAACCTGGAAGAACATTGATTGTTCTTTTACATTTTAATGTACTTTACGTTAATATTTATTGAAGCTGTTGTTGATTTTATGTTTATGTACATGATATTACAATTCTTTGATATTTAATTTGACCTCCTATGTTATCATTAAAATAAACTTTTATTGATTTCATGTAGCTATAATTCTTTTTGAAAAAAAGTCCTCTATTCGTCGGCATTGAATAAATATATGAGTCGATCAGAAGCCAATACGGTTAAGTCCATCTTTTTGATATTTTCTGATTCTTGTATATAACTTTGATAAAATAAATAAATTTCTTCTTAGTTATTAAAGAATTTACTAGTTGCTTTCTTTTTTCTAGGTGATATAAAAAAGGATGCAAGGAGTAAATAACTAAAAAGAATATTATTTATCAAAATTATTTTATTTATCATTTTTTATTGCTTCTGGATATATAAACGAGAGCAAAGATAGCCTAGTGGTTATGGTCATGAACTCGTGTCTGGTATGTCGCAGGTTCAAAGTCCTCTTGGCACTGAATACACTCCGTGTAGAGAAGATGATACACGTTAAATCATACGAGCTCAATGTTCCCGTGCTGGGATCCTCGTCACTTTACCAAGGTTCTAAATTACAAGGTCCGTCACCAATAGCCATTGTGTTGAGTTGGCCATCGCTAATATAATTGATGAGAGCTAATATATAACTAGTGAGTGTTATTGTAAATATAGCTCTTACTCTCTCGGAATAAACTAGTGATGCTTGTAATTCGCATTTTTAGCACCATCCCAGAAGAGATATTAAATAATGTAAGGAGCAGCTTATCCTTTGGCAAAAAAGTTTGCCTTACGAAACTGGTCAAGGTAACGGATTCGTTACTAGCGTGACTTCGAGTCTAGTACTGCTGAGGACTCGCTGTGCAGAAGGGACAGATGCCAGTTAAATATGTCGTGGTTCAAGCGTCCTCCCTTTGGTGTGGTGTGGAAATTAGGAGAGCGGACTGACAGCTCAGGTGTCGCCCTTGTCACTTGAACCTATTTCAAAATTACGAGGTTCGTTGCTAATAGCCCTTAAGCATAGCTTTGTAAAGTAACGTTAATATAAGTCTCTTATTCACTCGAATCCCTTATTCAATTCCTACTATTAGTTCACACTCTCTCTCTATATATATATCGTTCATATTTTCAATCGTTAGTAAAATACTTTTTTAATCATCCATTCAAATTAAAATACAATTTTATAAAACTTATAGTGGATGACACTTGATGTTAATTAATATTTGAAAAAACTGTGTTCATTAAATCTAATTAATTGTAGTTTAAGAGATGTATTTCAGTCGATATTATTCCTCTAGATGGCAGCAGCATTGGATAAAACAGCTTTTGTTAAATTTGTGATGAAGATTTAACTTATTTTGAATAAAATCATATGCTAGTTAGACGCCAGCATTCCTTTAAAACAAATTGTTACCTATTACATTCAACCTATTAAAAAAATGTAATTACAAATTTAAGGTGACTGATTAGTGCTAAAACATCAATTTTGATAAAAATGACGATTTTTTTTACTTTAAATTTTATGTAGTTGAATTTACTGCTTTCTAAAAATGCCTTACTTTTGTTTGTATTTCAATTATTTACGAAGTTATAACAGTTTTTATGTCAAGAGAGAGCAGCAAAAACGAACCGGAAGTTAGGTATCGAAACCAGAAGTGTTTGAATTTTAGTACTTTTCTTACACTTTTTTGGTGTTTATCGAATTTATTAAAAAAATATTGACTTAGGCAAGGTAATGACGGGATATGGTGGTATTTTTAAAAAATAATTTATTAGATTCAAGTGAAATTTGGCAAATAAATTCGTAAAATTTTAGTCATTTTTCGATTTTTTTATGACCTTGCTTCTCGATATTTTGTTTCATATTTAACATTTTTATATATATTTGATAGAAAACTCTGTTCTTAAAGACAAAATATTAATTAATTATGCCTAAAGCAAGGTCTAGGAGGTCTAAAGAATTTGTTTCATCATTGGTGCTAGCAGTAATGAGAATGCTGAGACAGAGATCAATAATACTTAGTCAGCTGATGACAAAAAGTTGAAATCTATTCATAAATGTTTCAAAATTTACTCATAAAGCCTTTTTCAGTAACATTTTATGGAGTATTTTACTTAAAGATACAATTATATATAAACTTGAAACATTTCGCTTAAGTGTTTTATTAACATTAATTCCTTTTAATTTGTGATATACATGTTTATTATCATTATATATATATATATATATATATATATATATATATATATATATATATATATATATATATATATATATGCAAATGCATTTTTCCTTCCTAAGATCTTGTACATGGATTTGTAAAATTTTATCTGGAACATATTTTAACTTCTGTAGGACACCCCTTAGAATATAAAAATAAGTGTATTCATATGTGTGGAGGTTTTAAAAACTGTTCTTTATATGCTTTTCATTATAATTTATTATAACCTTTGTGATAAGCAATATTTTTTAAAACAAATTTTCGGGAATACTTACTGACAAAATAACACGCATTAATATATTTATTTTATATTACATATTTCTTAAGCTCTAAGATACTTAGTGGAAATATATACCTATTTTTCCATATAAAGAATATAATTTTTTAACGTAATAAAGTTTTTCTAGAGAGTGCTTTTTATATCTCTAATTTGTATTCAAAAAAACTATGCATTTAACGTTAAGAAAATCTTTTTTGACTCCATAAAATTGGTTACAAAATTTTAAAAAAAAGAACTTGAAACAAATATGTAATACTGATATGGGCTTATAAAAGGTTTATTCTTTTGATATAAAGAGGTTTAGGTTGTTTTAGCTTATAATTTTTTAAGATTTAGATTTTTTAAATCTTTAATTGTATTTTTCTCCGAAACAGATTTTTCCATATTTTATCGCATGGCAAACATGATATCAAAAAAGTCCTTCAGATAATTGCATGAAATTTAGCATCATTGTTCATTATTATAGTATGCATGTTGTACGCTAGAAAATAAGAAAAAAAAAAACAATATATTTACTTGTTTTATGATTGTTTTTCTTTGCGATTAGTGCAAAATTTTTGAAAAATTTTTCTCTTGTGCATTTTTTGACCCTTAATTTTGTGATAAATTGAAATTATTTAAAGATGATAGAGCAAAGTATAAGTAAACGCTTTCTGAATAAAATTCAAAGAGCTTTTTTTTATCTTATGCATTAGAATTTATTTTACAGTGTTTGCCGCGATGTGCAAAATTGCCTAATTTTAACCTAAAATTGTCCATTTTCTTACAAAAATATATTAAAAAAATTTTTTTTGTTATTTTTATAAGTTGTTAGTTATAATGAAACAAAAAATGAGTTTAAAAATGAACGTTCAACATTATTTCAAAAAAATGTCCCGCATCTAGTCAGGTACCTTAATGTGATTTAAAAGTTTTTGAATGTTATTTTAAAAGGTGTTTGCCACTTTTAATAGTGTGATTCTGTCATACATATTTATATTAATCGTAATTATTTATTAAAAAGTAACTAAAATGAAATTTTTCTTTGTTGTCCTAAGTAGGAATTGAATTAAAAATTTTTTTATATATGACTTGTTTTTTTAAGAGTATCTGTCATAGTTTACATCAGTGGCGTAACGTACACCCCCGCAACCCCCGCACTGCGGGGGGCCCAAGGCTTCTAGGGGGCCCAAAGCTAGACTGACGCCATTAACGTAGAATTTCACAAAATTAGCTTTACATTTTTTTAAAATCCAATTTTTAAACGATTTTCAAATTGGCGATCTAACATCATTCAAAATCAAAACTTTGATCGCTTATTAGATATCTTAGATCCAATAACCAAATCAAAAAACATTTTAATTTGCTGTAATCCCCGCGACGAAAGCGATACTTTTCTTTAGTGGGTTTTCTTTTCAAACCTAAATTATTAACAGATAAAAAGAAAGTCAGACAGAAAATTGGATAAAATGGTAGAAAGATAAAAAAATTCATCACTGTTTTTTTTAGTATACTTCATGTTAGCGGTAGGGAGAAAGACGCCACATGTATTTGACCCCCATGTATCCCCCTACACACACATGTATTTCATATTCATTTAGCGAACTCGTAAACAACGTACATCTGTTATGCTTTTTTTTCAATGAAAAATAGTATTGCGATACTTGAAAACGCATAGAGAGCATTTTAAAGGATTTTATGGTCTAGATTTATGATTTAGAAACCCATATGCCCACAGAAATTTCCGTAGATTTATGAGTATTCAATCAAAGCATAATGAGAAATGTTTCACAAAATTGTTTTTAGAACATATATATTTTTTTATATTCAATGCACTTCAATATAGGGAGTGTTCCTCCGCTGTTAAAACATTTTGTGTGATCTCACTTCTCTCTTGTAATATTAGAACTGTTTTTTGTAAACGGAACTAATTATTCTAGTTCTTATACTGTTATTTTGTTAATAAGACAAGAAGAAACGTGGCCCTAAAATGAGTGGAGTTAAAAAAACTTTGAGTGGTTCTCAAAAATGAAAAATTCGAAAGGAGAAGGAGTATAACATTAATAGAAAATATGCAAAATTGGATAATTTTTTAATATCCGCAAGTTCTCATCATCTTGTGTAAGTGCTAGTAGTAGTAATGCCAGGGAACTTGATGAACAAATCCTGGAAGTGAAAATTAATCCACAAGAAAAAAACACAGCTTCGGACACTTCAACTAATAAGGATACTCTAAAGAAAAGGAGTCGGAAAATGAAAACGAAGAAACAAAATTGATTATAAATGATTTTGCGCATTATGTAGGTACTCTCATAGATGCAGATTTAAGGGAACAAATTTTAAAATAGGGACCATACCAACCAGAAGGTAATTTCCAAAAAGATGCCAAGGGAAGGAGCTTTTCATCATTTTATTATAGTTTCATATCCAAGGCAGGACAAAAGATCCAAAGGAAATGGCTGTGCTATTCAACACGACTTCATGTTGCTTACTGTCAGGTATGTTGGCTTTTCGCTGATAGAACAAATATGTATTTTAAAGAAGCCTGGTGTAAAGGTGTGAATGACTGGCAAGGAATATCAAAAAAAATTAAAGAGCATGAAAATTCTATAATTCATTTCCAAGCATGTCGCACCTATTACATCTGGAAACAAAACGGTGGATTCATTATTGAAATGCAATTTTAAAGAAGTTAATAAGGTTTGCCAAATCTACGAAGAATCATAGACGTTACAATGACTCTAGCGATGTGCAATCTTCCTTTTTCGGGGACATCGAGAAACTCGAGATTCGACTCAAAGGGGAAATTTTTTGAATATAATAAACCTCTTGGATAAATATGGCCCTCTTCTCAATGTTCATTTGTCAGAAAAAAGAATTCAAAAATATCTTAGCCCAAAAATTCAAAATGAACTTATTGCTATTATAGGCTCTAGAATAAAAGAAAATATTGTTAAAAATATAAGGAAATGTTCTTTTTCTCTATTATTCTGGACACGACACAGGATATTAAAAAAAGTCCAATTAAGTATTGTAATAAGGTATGTAACAACTGATAATAATGAGCCAGATAATATCAGAATTAACGAAACGTTCTTAGGCTTTATTGAGGCGGCAAATCAGACTGCAAAAAGTTTGGAAAGTGATGTGTTAAATTTTCTAAATACACTGGAAATTAATTTGGCGAAGTGTCGAGGACAAGGATATGATGGGGCAGCCAACATAAGTGGAGCGTATGGGGGATTACAAAAATTAATTAAGGACAAACAACCAAGAGCAAATTACGTTCACTGTTCAACACACAACCTCAATCTTGTTCTAAACGATGCATGTAATAACGTTCCTCAAGTAAGAGAATTTTATGACTTTTGTCAAAAAAAGTACACATTTTTTGGGCTCAGCATTAAAAGATGGAGTGATCTGAAAATTGTGCAGAATAACGAGAACATTCAGCAGACTATTAAATCACTATGCACGACAAGGTGGTCATCTCTATTTGACTCTGTAATATCAATACGCTACAATTACATTTCTATTTTAAAACTAAAGGGTGTTTTTTAGAGGTATAGAAATTTAAATTGCAATAAAACAACGATGTATTATTCGATTGACATGAATTTTTTTTTATTCGAAAGATAATCTTGTGGCATTACATTTTAAATATGATCAAGCAAGGCGTAGATTCGTCGAATGGGCCCAAAACGAGATTGCCGTTGTTCCCGATTTTCATAAGCGAATTTTGTTTAGCGATGAAGCGCACTTCTGGTTGAATGGCTACGTCAACAAACAAAACTGCCGCATTTGGAGTGAAACTAATCCACAAGTGTATGTCGAAACACCGTTACATCCAGAAAAACTGACTGTTTGGTGCGCTTTATGGGCTGGTGGAATCTTTGGTCCGTACTTCTTCAAAAACGATGAAGGCCACAACGTTACAGTCAATGGTGATCGGTATAGAGCCATGATTACTAACTTTTTCATTCCTGAATTGAACAATCATGATGTCCAGGAGCTGTGGTTCCAACAAGACGGCGCAGCATGTCACACAGCTCGTGCCACAATCGATTTATTGAAAGACACGTTTGGTGACCGCCTAATTTCACGTTTTGGACCTGTGAATTGGCCTACAAGATCTTGTGATTTAACACCGCTAGACTATTTTCTGTGGGGCTATGTAAAGTCATTGGTCTATGCGGATAAGCCACAAACGCTTGACCATTTGGAAGACAACATTCGCTGTGTTATTGCCGATATACGGCCACAAATGTTGGAAAAAGTCATCAAAAATTGGACGTCCAGATTGGACTACATCCGAGCCAGCCGTGGCAGTCATATGCCAGATATCATATTTAAAATGTAATGCCACAAGATTATCTTTCGAATAAAAAAAATTCATGTCAATCGAATAATGCATCGTTGTTTTATTGCAATTTAAAGTTCTATACCTCTAAAAAACACCCTTTACTTTCAAATATTTTACTAACCAGTACTAAGCAAGACGAGAAACAGGAAGCTTTAGCGATTAAAAAACATGGAAAAATTTCAATTTGTGTTTTTGCTAATTTTCCTATGTCAAATTTTACAAAACATAAATTTAATTTTAAAAGCATTACAATCACCAAAAATAGATTTGGAAAACGCTAAGACCATGTTAAATCCTAGCTTAACGTCTATCGAGAATCTTCGTAATCATTTTGCTAATATAAAGGAAAAAGCTATTGGTTTGGCTAAAAATTGGGGTATCACCCCGGAGTTTGAAAAAAAGAGACATAGAAAAGTTAGACAGTTTTTCGATGATTTCCATGCTGATGAAAAACTGCAAGACAGAGAACGATTGTTTGAGGTGGATGTTTTTAAGGCCAATGTTGATGTTATTACTACCCAATTGAAAAATCGCTTTGAAAGTATGAATGGCATTTGCAAATCATTCAGTTTTCTTTCTCCCAAAAATATTGTAAGCACTACAAATGATCACTTTTATAATGAAGCCAGTAATCTTCAAAAGTATATAGTCTCTACCTATCTAGTGAATTTCCAAATCAAATTATGTCTCTAAAAGTAGTTTTTAGTGAAAATTTAATTAAGCTAAATTCGATAAAAGATTTAGGTTATTTTTTGATGATTCAAAATAAGTTTGCTACGCCAAGTTTACCAGATGTATGTATTGCTGTTTTATTGTTTTTGACTCTTCCAGTTACTTCTGAAATGGCGGAAAGGTAATTTTCTAAATTAAAATTAATAATAAAATTATCTACGTTGCACAATGTCAGAAGAGAGGCTCTCCTATTTGTCTTTGATAAGTATTCAACAAGAAGCAAGAAAAATAGAATTGGATGAATTAATAACCGTCTTTGCTAAGAAATAATGTGAGACGTCAATCGCTTTTTTTTGTGATTTACTTCTTGAGTGTAGTGCTGTATATCAGCTAGTACTGTGTGTCGCGAACAACCCAACGAACTAGTTACTTTTGTAGTTCAACCTGAGTGGTACTGCGAGCGCATTCTTTTTTGTGTCCATGCTTTGTTATTAGTAACAGTAGTTGTCTTTGACTTTTTGACAATTTATGCTAGAATTTTATCGAACTAAAGGTCAAGCTCATCCCGGGATTCATAAACGAAGAATTTGGTAAGTGATACCTTTTTTCTATCATAAGGATCTGAAATAGAAAATATTATTTTACAGTGTTTGTGTTTTTCTTAGTGTTATCAGTCGACTGTTGTTAGATTTTCCATTTTTTAAATACTGTAAATACTCTCCAATGTTAAACGTTATTTACTTTGTTTACTCAGACACAGGTTGTTTTTATATTCAGTTATAAGTTTAATATTTAAATATTTTTACGTGATGTGTAAAGGTACATTATGTTATGGTTTTGCAATTCTTTGTATATATACATATATCCGCCTTGGGGCCCAAGATCTGACCTTTCGGGGGGCGCAATTATTTTCCGTTACGCCACTGGTTAAAATGAATTGACATGCATTTTTGTATTGCAATTAATGCATCACAACACATTTTACAAAATCAGATTTTAAAAGCAAAGACGAGAAAATTTCGATATGCGCTCAGATTTTTCTGTTTGGCGTACGAAGTGGATATTTAAAGGCAACTTCAAAAGGAGACGTGTGTGACCGCGGTAGCTGAGTGGTCAAGGTATCGGATCGTGACTGGCCTTTTTAAGAGTTCGAGCCCAGTACCACTAAAGACCCGCTGTGTAGCGCAGTGATGTACGTTCAATCTGTCGAGTGCTGAAATGTCCTCCCGTTGGTGTGGTGTGGTAGTTAGTAGAGGGAGTGCCAGCTCAGGTGTCATCCACGTCACTTGACCATGGTTAAAAATTACGTGGTACGTGCCCTCGTGTAGCTGAACAGTGTGACGTTAATAATTCACTCATTCATGCGGCACATCGGCCACGAGTTCGAAATAATAAACGTTAAATCTGTCGAGGTTCAAATGTCCTCCCGTTGCTGTGGAAGTAAATAGTGGGGGTGCCAGCTTAAGAATCGTCCTCTTCACTTGACCATGGTTCAGAATTACGAGTTCCGTCGCCAAAAGCCCTCGAGTAGCTGAATATTGCGACGTTAATACTCACACAGTCATTCATTCGTAATCATAACCAATAGTGCAGAGGTTCTTAAACTGTGATTCATGAACCCCCGTGGGTCCCCAGATCTTTTCTAGATCCTCGAAGAGATGTCATTTAATATTAAGATCTCTCACGTTTACAGACTCTAAAAAGCCCAAAATTATCCCCATTAAGAAACTCTACTGGAACATGTATTTCAATCAAGAATATTAATTCAGTTTTTTCTTCTTATTATTATTCTTGGGAACTACATAGCCGTGTTATACTACAACGTAATATCTTTTATCAGACGTTTACTGTTTTCTTAAAGGAAAAAAGAGGTGTTAGATAAGTCTGTATATATATATATATATATATATATATATATATATATATATATATATATAAAGTAGAAGAGGCAGCATTAGGATTATAGAGGAATCTTTAAATCACTCAGCCATGTGTTGAGAATCAGAGAGGGGTGTTCAAAATCCTGGGGAGTGGGGTTCCGCGATATTGAGCTAATATATAAGGGGGGCCGGGATATTGAGCTAATATATAAGGGGGGGGGCATGACGATCGAAGGTTTAAGAATCGCTGCACTAGTCTACCGTGGACACGAGTATTTGTTGAATTATTCACATTCAAAGTCTTCAAATCTCCTTCAGTTAATAGCAGCAAAACGCTGCTATGGGCACCGTAATTAGTTTCCTTGAGCTAGCCCAGCCCACATGCATGTCTATTCACTACATCCACAGCGACTTTCTAAGCACTCTTACGGGGTATACTTAATATTTTCACTCAAAATAAGCACAAGAGCATTGACGCCTTTAATGAGACACGGGAATTTTATTGTTATTGCTTAACTTTCCATTTCTAACAAAACTTAAGAGCAGATTTTTGAGGAGAAAACCCCCACTTGTAAAATAAGTAAAGTTCTCTTCGCTATGACGTATTAAGCGCGAAAGGTTTTAATATTAGCTCTAGTTAAAACTACTCAATTATTTCCTTTTTTAATTAGAATCAAATTAAAAATATTCCTTTTTGTTAAAATAAGTACATTTTCTCCGCTTGAATACATTCTGTAATAATTGCTACATTTATAAAAAAAAAAAGTGTGTGTGCTTATGATCATGCGATAGAAGTGATAACTTCAAATTTTGCAATGTTATTTCAGGGTTTAGTTAAGAATAAAAAACAAGATGTTAGTATTGTCTTATAAAATTATTAATTCATATGTCTGTACTCATAAAGTAATGTTTTTGTGCGAAATATACAATCATATTTGGGAATTAATTGAAGAAGGAAGCAATTGGTTTATGGTATCTGAAATAGGTTATAAATCCTTTAGAGCAGGGGTGGGCAGACTTTTACATGGCACGGTCTACTTTTAATTTTTTCAAGGTGTTGCGATCCACCATGTGACGTAGGTGTGATGAGCAAAAAAAAAAAGCTCAACACACAATATTTGTATTACAACAATAATAAATACAATGTGTACTTACCTACATAACTACAGCAGAAAAACTTACTCTTTTAAAAATACGTTTTAAGTTAAACGCAAAATACGAACATAATAATTATACCCATAAATTTAATATCAAATGATGCATTTTCAAACAATTCACAATACATCACAAATTAAATAATTTTCACTTAAAATTAGTTCTTATAGCTATAGTCTCAATAGACGACTTAGTCTTCATTTTATCCGCCCCAATCTTGAATACCTTGGTATATAATTACTAACTGCTAATCCTACACTGGATTCTAAGTGGTCGTCTGTGAAACGAGAATATGTTATCGTAATTATATTCTTCGTTGAAAATGTAGATTTACACCAGTAGGTAGAGCGAAAGAACGATGTTAAATGAATTACAGCTTTTTTAAATTTGGGATACTTTACTTCGACTAATAAATTCCAAAAGTTATTCTTTACGAATTAAGTCCTTTTGAAAGAGAAAAGCTTCGATTTTCTCGAGAGATAAAGAGAACATGTACTATATATTTAGTTATATTTTTCACATTAACGTTACCAAATGGATAACCCATGAATGCAACTTTTGTGTGATTCTAGTCTAGTAAATGCTTGAAAACGTCTCTCAAAATTGGGTTGGAGTTTTATTCACGGGTGTTTCCATTATCTTGATAACCATCTGTGTTTCTTTTAGTATGCGCGTCTAAAGTTTTATGTGAAGGCGGTCACCCCAAAATGACTTGACGGTCCACCGGTCGATCGCGATCGACTTAATGCTTACCTTGGCTTTAGAGATTCAAAATTTTATTTAAATATCTATAAAAAAAAACTCCGTCAAGCGATGTTCTGTACTTCCTCGTGCTTCATTTGGATCATTTGACATAATTAAATTTAATTTTGATTTAAAAAAATCAACTAAAGGTCTACTGAAAACTCTACTTTAATATTCCCACTTAAAATCATAAGTAATTTGTTCAGAAGACCCGATCCGGCTTTGTCAATTTTGGTTTTAATTTAACAATATTCAATTATATCCATGAATTAATTTAAGCAAAGGAATAGTAAGACTGGTAGTTGATTGGGAAGAGAGGAATCTAGGTCAAAACCTTTAAAAAGGGATTTAATCAGAAGATTCATATCACCTAATCTCTAGCTTATGCTAGCTCTTTTTTGTCATTGTTTGGGAGTTATATACAAATATATCCGGTGCTGCTGCAAGGAAAGTCTTCTTAATTATATTTTGTTTTCTTGTATTTAAATTATTTAGTGTAACTTCTTAATACCTGTATGCTTCATTTTGTTATATTACATTTTTAATTGTTTTAATTTTCTTTTTAGACTCAAAGTATATTTAAGTAATGTGATTAATAGAACTTTTTGTTCATTGCTATTCTGATTTGCTTTTAAAAATAGATTTTTATTCTTAAGATCACTGCAATATTCCTAATGATAATAATGCTATTTACTTCATTCTGTAAAAAATTTTCCTTTTTCTACATTTTATATTTAATTTTAGTGTAGGATTTCTTTTTATCTCTAAGCCTATTTTTTTAAAAATATTACGTTTCATTTTCATGCTTCAACTAGGATTAGAAAGAACCCCGCATTCATTACCCTAGACAGGGGTGTCCAACCCGCGGCCCGAGGGCCGCATGTGGCCCGCATTGAATAATTTCTTGTGTTGAAGCTATTTTTAAAGCGAAACGCAAAATACAAACATAATATTAATAGCCACAGTTATAATATTAGATGATACATTTATCATCAAGCAATTCAAAATACATAAAAAATAAAACATTTTTATCTAAAGTTTTCGTTGTTATAGTCAGTAGAAGACTTATATATAGTCTACATACGTCAGTCTTTCAATCTTAAATATTTCCTTATATAATTACTAACTACTAAAATCTTCAGGCGGTCCCCCTTCCCCCAAAAATGCCTCAGCGGTCCACTGATCGATCGTGATTGACGTAATGCCCACCCCGGCTCTACATCATGACATATTTGACGTGCATCAGCCAGTTGCGCACACAGGAATTTTTCAAGGGGGGGTGCGGGGTTGAAAGTTCGCCATTCTTGTATCATGCTCCTTTTGATTTTGTCGATTTTCGGGGACAAAACTCAGTTAAAAACTAATTCTTGAATAAATAATTAGCATTAATTAATAAAATTAATAATTAATAACAAATACTTAATTAAATTTTACGTACTATATACTTAGAATTATAATCAATCGGAAAAAATCAAGGGCTTTGGGGGGTCCGAACCCCCAGGATCCCCCCTTGTGTGCGCCACTGGCATCAGCTGCTTTACATAGTGGTTTTTAGTAGCATCAGGGCTTAGGCCCGCAACTTGATTACACAAGCCATGAATTCGTGTCTATAACCACTAGGCATGTGTATCAGCTGCAAGACAAAATACTTCCAGAATCAAATCCACGAAAAAAAAGACAATTCCCATTCGTAAAGCCCCGTAAAGTCCTTTAATGATTAGTTTTACACACACCGAGCTATGAATATAGGAATATAAAAGCTTTTGTAGTTAAACCATTTTCCAATTAAGGCGATTGTGATTTTTGACGCAAGAGAGAGCTACATAGTTTTTCCCCAAGACAGTCCTTTTCTCTACTCGAAGAGTGCTGCAAGAAAGGGAACTTAAATATTCTCTGCTGTCACTTTTTATTTTTTTAGAAAAAATATCAAAGAGGAGAAATCTATTTCCATTTCAATTCGGTCGTGGCCACCATGACCTCTCGTTCGGAGGGGTCATGGTGATGAACTCGTGACCGGCATTGTTTGTATAATCATGATGACACTGAAGATCCCTTCTCGTAGAATGGTAGGTGTGTATTTAAGTCGTCCATAATGAAAGTTCCCGCGTTCGCGTTTGGTGAAAGTATAGAAAGAGGGGGGGGAGATATCTCTGGTGTCACCTTCATCTCTTGTGATAACTGTCTTTTAATAATCCCAAACCTGCAGCTTGGAAAAAGGTGTTTTTAACTAATCAATCAATCAAGTTATTCTTCAAAATCAAATTTAGTTTTACGACAATAACTCGGATGAACATATAAGTAGACAAGGTATCTGCTTCGAAATTTTGTAGAATTCTAAAGAAAAAGTACACGAAGAAAGGTTCTTAAAGAGATATACTGCAGCAATTAATCCTACAAATAGAGATTACTGTAGATCAAAGCATCATATTAAATTGGTGAATAAGTAAGATATCATCTGTTCTTTTATTCTTGGTCGTATTTTGACAATTTTGTTGTTTCTATCTGTATTTTAGAATGCCAAACGATCCTACTTTTCAGCATCTCCTTGAAGTATTCTTTCCATGTTCTTACATGGAAACATCGGATGTACACATGGTCCTCAGGAAAGACATAACACCAATGGAACCTTTAACGAAGGATTTGTTTGATTTAATTGGAGATACGCTTGCCGTGCTTGAAATCTCCAGCCACTTCGCCTGTTCAAAACAACTTCGTTATGACCAGCTAGCTATGATGCAATCAGCGGAAAGATATGTATGGAATGTTATGTTTTTGTGTTGCGTAGAGAAGGAAGTAGTAACTGATATATATGACAGAACGCTGAGTGTGGTCGCATTGGTTAAATATACGTCAGAAGTTATTTCTTTTACTTCTGGAAAAAAGTTCTACAAATTGATTTCTTGGATTTTGACTGTGTTCTTCGAAAATTGTTTGAGGGAAGGTTTCAAGAAACGCGGAGGCTGGAAGCGTCTCAAGAAGCACATCCTGAGTAGAAAATACAGAGAATATCATGACGAGTGTGCAGCTTATCGTTTCGTTATTGAGAATATACCACATGATATAAAACGAAAAATACGATTGTCGTTCGCATATTTCCCTAAACATCTAAGTAATGCGACGCTGGTTTAACTTAAAAGATTAATCAATTCACTAAACCCAATTTCAATTACCCAGGTTCTACAAATACGTCGCATCATAGCTTAAGTTAAGAATTAAACACTAAATCCTTTAAAGACAATAAAACAGTACACTAAATTAAAAAGCCGTTCTTTAAATTAACAATTAATTTATTTTATGATTGATAACATTAATTTTATGCAAAAGTACAAGTGGTTACAACAAAATTCTACTTAGCTTTAAAGGAGGGGTGAAGGAAAGGAGTGAAACATGTCGTCGCTCGAAGCCCCGCGGAGTCCAGTTCCAGGGCTGGGTCTAATTGTTTTCGTTCTGTCTCAGGGTCCCAAGTGTGTCTAATCGGGGTGCATCCCGTTTTTATTCGGCGCCTTATTGCACCGATATGCTAGAGCGGATTCTTTACTTTGTCCGCTTAATTTTCTCTCATTGGTCCAGAGTCAGCGTATGATTACCGCGCCACGGTTAATGACATTTTTAAGCGCGGGAAATTCTAATGACACACCCCGATATCCCGATATTTTATGGGTACAGTGCCCCTTCTAGGCGTGGGAACGTGTCACCCTTTGCTAGGGTTCGCCCTCAGAGGTGGGGTAAGAAAGACGCATTCCACCAAATTCCGTTTCTTGTAAACAGCAAGAACAGGGCAAATGTAAAAATTGCAGTTGTAACTTTGGGGACCGGCGACCTCCCATCATAAGATTAGCCCCTCGTGATAGGATAGATTATTTAACTCAAAAAGTGATGTCGTCTGTAGGAACTTCGCTTTTAAATGAAATAAACTCACCTAAAATGAATAAAGAAAAATTGTTTTCAAAAGAAGCTAAAGGATCAATTTCGACTGAAAGACTTTTGACTGAAGACGACTTGAAAGACTCGGATATGCCACGTTCCTCGGAAAAGCAAATCAATTGTTCCGTGAGTCGTTTAAACCAACTCGAAGAGAAACTAAAAGAACTTATTTCAGTTTTTGAGTTACTTGAGACAGAGTAAGTTAAGTGACATTTTGGCAACCGGGAAAACATTGATTTTCTTAATTGTGTATATATTACATTAACCTTTTATTGATGTTATTTTGTTTTAATATCTATATACATGTATTCTAAAGTGTTTTTATATTCAATCTGAGCTCCCATGTTATCATTAAAATGAATTTTTGACTTGTTGTAGCTATAATTCTTTTTTGAACAAAGCATATTGCTTGTTGACATTGAATGAATATATAGTTTTCATATATGAATTAATGTTTGATACTATCTAGAACGATTTATTTAAATGAAAACCTTTTAAATATTGATATATTTTTACCTACCTATGTTACGAAATCCTATCAATCCAGTTGATAAATTTATACTATGCTTATATCAGGATTTTATTATTCATTATTGCCTCTGGATATATATTGAGGACAAATGTAGTCTAGTGGTTATGGTCATGGATTTTGTAACCGGTGTGTCACGGGTACAAGTCCTCTTGCCGCTGAATACCCTCCGTGCAGAGGCGATAATGTACGCTAAATCATTAGAACTAAAGGTCCTCCTGTTGACATTCTCGTCACTTAAACGAGGTTCAAACTTACAAAGTCTGTGTCGCTAATAGTCCTCGTATTGAGGAGGTCATCGTAAATATAATTGAGAGATAATTTAACTAGTTGTGTGTGGTTATCGTTAATATAGCTCCCACTCTCACTTCCTCAGAATAGAGGAGTAAAGCTTTTAATGCTCTTTTTAAGTATCATACCAGACATGGTATTAGAGAGTGTCTGGGGATTTAATGAGCAGCGCAATTTTTTGCCACTTAAATCTTTCATCTAAAAATATTTTACTTATTGAGAAATAAGATACACATTTATCTGTGTATTTTTGCAAATTAACTTTCAGATGAAATAATTCAGCATTGAGAAAAAACGGGTTTTTTTTACATTAAAACTTAAATGAACTTTTTGGAAAAATTAGTTTAAAATAACGTCTCATTAACACACAAAAAAAAAATGTGAAGTGAAAGCAATAGCAATCATGGTTGCAAACTCATATCCATGGTGGATATGAGTGTTTTTGTTCAGTCGTGATTCGAGTCTTGGTGCCACTAAGTAGCCGTAATGAACTTTAAATTCTATTGTGGTTCAATATCTTCGCGTATTAACGTGGTATGAAAGTTTAAACTTAGGTCAGATGCTCTCCTCCTCAATTGGCCATTTATCAAAATCATGTGATCCATCAGAAATAGTCTTCGAGTTACGGCTGGCTTTATAGCGTAGTTGGTTTGTCGCTAACCTTGTACGCCTAAG
Organism: Trichonephila clavipes; assembly: GCA_019973935.1. Taxonomy (NCBI): domain Eukaryota; kingdom Metazoa; phylum Arthropoda; class Arachnida; order Araneae; family Nephilidae; genus Trichonephila; species Trichonephila clavipes. Next base: position 61,622 of record BMAU01018352.1, on the reverse strand, counting down.
ATTGCGGTCTCGACCCCGAACCAAGTCGGTGAATTTTCATGATGCAGAAAATCGACAGCGGCCATATCGAAGGATTATACGGTATGAAAAAAAATCCCATGAGTGCTTCTAGGCTTGGGGGCTCTCAGCAAAATTAAGTTTCTAGTACCACTTTACATCGTTAAAGATCAGGTGCCACCCTCTAAGGAGGAAACTGGGAGTCGAAATTAATTTGCATTGATAGGTCTTCCCCCTATATGGTGGCGCACTAAACAGTGATTCCAGTTACCGCGGAACGTACTAGGTCTGCAATGGAAAACCACCAATCCGCTGCTTCATTGGGAATAAAAAAAGTCCTCGAGCTATTTGAAGTGTGAAGTAAATAAAGAAATTCACACTCTAAAGCAGTGATACTCGGGCCGCATGTGGTCCACTGAGCTTTTTCAAGTGGCCCGGTCATAATCCATTGCTCTGAAAAATTCACTTAGTTAAGAACATTGTATAAAAAAATTTGGTGGGAAATTCTTCGTCAAGAAATATAATACATCAATTTTTCTTTTTCTTATTAGTGTCGTACGGGTACGAATTGATATTATTTTTCTATTTGGAATGGTTACGGTTATTGATAACAGACAGCAATGGAGTAGCGACAGTTTTATGGGTGGAAATAATTTTTAACTATCTTTTATATTTTGCAAGCGAAAAACATTCGAAGTAAATGTATCGTTTCAAGACGATTGGGAAGTTGATTATTTTGTAGTGAAAAACAAATATGGTTCATTAATTGCTTGATTTGTGACGAAAGTGCTGTATTTAAAAAATACCAATAAACAGGAATAATTCAATGACACTTTTCCTCGGAGATCTCTTTCAAGAGGTGATAAATAGGCTCTTTCTGGAAACAGCAACATTGTTTTGCCAGTGGTAATATCAGCGGTAACAAAGACATCCTATGAAGTTTGTTATATTATTGGTAATCATATGAAACCGTTTACTGATGCATAAATTGTAAAGGAGTGTTTCGTAAATGCTTCTAATTTAGCGTTAGTAACAAAAATAAAATATATAAACAAATAATAATTTTAAAAAAGCAAAACAGGAATTTTAATTTTATGATCAATTTTCCACTTTTAAGTTTCCAATATTATCTTGATTTTAAAGCATTTCTCCCCCTCCCTCCCCCATTTATCCTAATGTTGCGGCCCGCGTGAAATGGCTGACATATGTATGCGACCCAGCTGAAAAAAAGGTTGAGTACCCCTGCTCTAAAGCAACGCGAAGGCTACTCACGGCGGACTCCATAATTTTAAACCGAGGTCAAGTGACGAGGATGACATGCGAACCAGATCCCATCTTCTAACTTCAGCACCGAGATATATTTGACGAGCATCAGTTCCTTTACATGGTGGTTTTTAGTGGCATTAGGAATTAAACCTGTGGCACGACAAGAAAAGCCATGAATTCCTGGCCATAACCAGTAGGCATATGTATCAGCCGCAAGAGAAAATATTTCCAGTACCCCATCCCCGTAGAAAAGACAATCCCGCTTCGTGCAGCGCAGTAATGATTAGTTTTGAACGTACCACGTTATTAAAAAAAATGGAAGACAAAATAACATGAAGCTAAACATTTTCCAATTAAGGCAATTATGATTTTTGACGCAAGCGAGTATTGTGTGTGGCTACATAGTTTTCCCCCAAGACAGTCTATTTCTCAACTTGAAGAGAGCTACAGAACTTAAATAATATGCTGTTCCTTTCTGTAATATTTTCCTTTTTTTAATTAAAATATCAACGTGGAAAAATGTATTTTCATTTTAATTCTGCCGTGGTATTTAAGTGGTCATGGAGATCCACTCGTGGCCAGGATTGTATGTCGAATCATGATGACATTAAAGACCCACTTTGTAGAGTGGCTGGAGTAAATTTAAATCGTCGATGCTGGAAGTCCTCACGTTGCTATTTTGTGAAAGTATAGAGTGGAGAAATATCTCAGGTGTCGCATTCATCATTTGAGAGTGGCTTAAAATAACAGTATATTACAAATCACCATCCTTTAGCATAGAAATAGGCATTTGTAATTAATCAGACAAGTTAATTTTCAAAATGAAATCTACTTTTACGCCAATAACTCTAATGGATATATAAGTAGGCTTCACATCTGCTTCAAAATTTTGTAGATTTCCAAGGAAAAAGATTTCAGCTCCCGAAGCACGATTCTTAAAGGTATATAGCATGGATGGTGAACCATTGGCCCGCGTGCCATTGAAAGCACGCGGCACAATATTTTGGGCACACCACCGATCAAAATGATCAGTTTCTATTGATTCTTCAATTAAAGAATTTTCAGTGAGATTTTCTCAGTTCAAAGAATTATCAGAAACGATCAAGTTTATTATGTACCATGATGTGACATCAATTGATAAACTGAACTTACCCCAATGCGATTGGTTCAAAATTCAAGAATTTCATATGTAACTTATTGATTTTTAGTCTAGTTCAATATGGATTCAAAAATTTATTGAAACAAGGAGAAAAGTTAGATTTGATTGAAACAGAAAGATTAACAAGCAATATAAGTAAAAATGCCAGTAACGAAATTTTGGCAACATTAAGTTCAATTCCAGATACGTTTAACTCTTTGAAGAAGTAGGCACAGGCTATTTTATCCACATTTTCCTCGACCCATGCCTACAAGTCATTATTTTCAGTGATGAATCACATTAAAGACTCTTTTAGAATTCCTTCGGCAGACGACTCAAATTTAGCATGCATTCAGCTAAAAGCAACATCTTACCCAATCTTAATATAATTTATTTGTCATCTAATCTGCAACAGCAGAATTCAACACTAATGTTAAATTATAAATTTGATTTACGCATTTACCTAAAAAATTTACTACTATAAAATACAAACTGTATTTTTCTGTAGTAAATAAAGAGTTTTGCGTTAGTATTTAGTTTTATTAGTTTCCCAATAAATACAAGTCAAAATTATTTGAGGGCACGTCTATACCTCACTCAGCACTTCTGTAGAAAAAATGGCACGTTCATCCATAAAGGTTCACTCACCACCCCTGGTATAAAGTAATAATTAATCCTACAAATAGAGATCATTGTAGATCAAAGCAACATATATTCAATTGGTGAATAAGTAAGATATAATCTGTTCTTATATTTTTTGTCGTATTTTAACGATGTCGAGGTTTCTATCAGTTCTTTAGAATGCCAAGCGATCCCATTTTTTAGCAAATCATACAAGTATTCTTTCCATCTCTTCTTGGAAACATCGGATTTACACATGATCCTCGGTAAAGACATAACATCAAAGGGACATTTAACAATAATTTTTTTTATTTATTTGTAGAAGCGTTTGCCGCGCTAGAAACCTCCATTCACGAAACATGGTCAGCACAACTTGGTAAAAACCGAAGAGCTATGAAGCAATCAGCAAAATTATATGTATGGCATATAATGTATATGTGTGTTGGGTTGGGTTGAAAAGAAAGTAGTGACTGATATGTATGTCAGAGTCCTAAGTGTGGTTCTTTTGGTTAGATATATGATGAAATGGATTGAATTGTCGTATCGGCCACTTATCCCGCTAAGTGTTTTCTCGCCAAATCTGTCAACCCTCCTGACTTTCTTGATCAGTGTAGTAGAAGTCGTATCGGTGCAATTTCGTGCGTGTGCAGTATGTTTCTTTAATTTTAACGGTTTGTTTTCAAATTGGCGTACATTCACGCATGCGCAGTACGTTTTTATTATTTTAAAACTTTCCGATTACTAATTATTGTTCATGCGCAGACATATATTTTAACGGCTCTTTGTGTTTGAAACTGGCAAGCTCCGCTTAAGTAGCTGATTTTTTGGCTTCGTTCTTTCGTTGTGGGTACTTTTTTTCAGAGTAATTTTTTTTTCACCACGTAGAATTATACAGATAAACACGATGCGAATCTGAATGAATGTATGATTAAATATGATGAGAATTCTCGGATTAGTTTTCTATCCTGGTGCTTTGTTAGGAAAGAAAGAGCTTTTAGAATGGTGTATGAAAGAATTAATTGTGTGTGTATGTGCATGTCCGAAATGTGGAAAACGTATGGATTTGAGAAAGAACGGGGAGAAAAGTAAACAATGGTTTTAAATGGTATTGCAGGAATCAAGGTCGAGGGTGAAAGAGGAAAATGATTATGTGTCTAGGAGTGTGAGGAAAGAATCTTGGTTTGTCGTAAGTAATATGGATATGTGTACAGTTTTGTTAGTGATACGAAAATGGTTCGAAAGGTTTCCTCAGAAATATGCAGTCGCATCATAAATGTCGAAAATAGGGGGCCGAGATAATAGATGATGAGATAGATACTTCATTTTTTTAAAGGTAAGTGAAATTATTTCCATTTTCAAATAAAATAACTTTTGCAGGCATTTTCAGTTTCAAAACCTTAAAATGCTACCTTTTAATGATTTCAATTCCACCACCTTGAATTTCGCGCTTCGACGTTGCGTGTTGTGGCAGGGTGGCTACTCCAAAACACTACACGCAAAAACGCGCCAAACTGGCGATTTTCCAAAATTTGACAGAAATATATGGCTTATTCGACAGTTTCACCAGAAATGATTTGGTTTACTAGTGGTAAAAAGTTATACTAACTAAATTCTCAGATTTTTTTTACTTTATTCTTCGAAAATTATTTCAGAGAAGATGTTAAGAAACGCGGAGGCTTGAAGCGTCTCAAAAAACACATCCTGAGTAGCAAATACCGAGAATATAACGACGAGCATGCTGCTTATCGTTTAGTTATTGTTGATATTCCAGATGATTTAAAACAAAAATAGGACAGTTGTTCGTATCTAAGTATGAACTTCCAAAAGAAGTCCCTCTTGTGAGAGAATAAATGATTTAACTCAGAAAATGATGTCTTTTAAATGAAACAAATTCATCAAAAATAAAGGAAATTCGTTTTTTCAAAAGAAGCTGAAGAATCAAGTTTGATGGAAGCTTATGTGTTTAAAGACTCTGATATGCCATGTTCTTCGGAAAAACAAATCATGCTTTGCGTGAGCCGTTTAGTCTGTGACATCGTCGATTGTTGTGAATCCCCATCTTTCGATTCACGATAAGTTTTATGGTTTCACCAGCTGTTAAGGGACAAATACGACGTCTTCGATTGTTGGGAACTCACATCCATCAATTGTCTTTGAATTTTTAAGATCCACCAGCTGTAAAATGACCAATGCACGTGGTCATGGGGCCATTGTTTATTGTCTGAACTTGGGGAGTGACGACAGCCAGACGGTTCGCCATAATGGTAAAGGAGAGCCGGTGCTCTATTGACAATAGGCGAAGCCGGTTTTAAAAGAATCATGTCGTTTTTCTGGTGTTGAGAGAAGGGGATACTAGAAACAGGTGGGGTGATGGACAAGTGTATCCAGATGTTGGACAAAGAATTATGGCGCCTTGTACCAGACGGCCCGAGTGTGTTTTGGTGTGTTATGCGCAAATAGGACGAGGGAGGCCGAGAGAGACTTTTGTGACCGGCCAATAAAAAGGGACGAGGGGCTTGTTGTGAACACACCCTTGGTGTTTAAAAGGGTTCTTTTTTCAGGAGAGAAAAGGAAAAAGAGACGACAAAGAGAGGAGCCGGCCTTAGACGGAGAGAAGGGAAAAGCCTTGCCCTGGATGGAGAAAGCATCTGAGGAGAGCCCTGGTTGGAACGGACCGGAAGAGAGCGCTAAAGAAAAGAGCTTAGTCCAAGATTGGAGTGAAAAGACGATGAACGCTGGTGGCGTTGAGAATAAAATATAGACCTAACTGTACCGGCTTGGCATATGAACTGAATTATATTGCTTCAGTAACAAATTGTTTAGCAAATAAACAATGCTTTTATCTTTATATTAGGCTGTAACAATTTATTGATTGTTAGCTATACACGACGTTACAGCTAATATATATATATACGAAATTGGTGGCAGCTGTGTTGATCTGGCATTTAAGTAAATAGATGCCCGAATCCTTAGTTTTAAGTGAATAGAAAAATGCCAGCCGTGTGCGATTGTGATGAGACGAGTTGAATGACGGCTAATTCCTGGAGTTCCCAGCTGTGAGAAGTGCTGGATACAAGTGTCTCCCGTTTCTGCTAGTGATGAAGTGTGCCCGCCTGTATTTTGGAATTGCTTGCTATGAGATGTTTTCTTGTAGTTCCCAGCTGTGAGAAGTGCTGGATACAAGTGTCTCCCGTTCCTGCTAGTGATGAAGTGTGCCCGCCTGTATTTTGGAATTGCTTTCTATGAGATGTTTTCCTGGTGTTTTCAGCCGTGAGAAGTATAGGATTCAAGCGTCTCCCGTTCCTGCCTGCGGAATCAACGAGGATCTGTTTGCCTGCGTTAGGAGTGCCGTTTTCCCAGATTTCCAAGTGTCAAGTGCCAGAATTCCTGAGTGTTCCTGTGTTGTTCTCTACAAATTTGAAGGTGTCTTTTCATTGAGATTATTTTTGGGGCAGCAACTGAGTATTGATTTTGTATGTAAAATGCTTTAAATAAGGAATATAAGACTAGGTAAAATTTTAGTAAACAATAAGAGACTAGAAAGATTTTAAGTTTTGTATTAAGTGTATAAATGTGCAATATTAGTGTTGTGGTTTTAGATTTGTAAAATTTAGTATACAGTAGTTATACTTGTTTTGTTGGCACAGTATTGTGAAGGGTATTGTTGGGGTTATAGATTTGTGAAATTTAGTATATGGTAGTTATACTTGTTGAATTGGAGTACACTGATGTGTAACTTATTGTATTGTTTAGATTTGCGCTTATGGGTAAAATATAGTTAAGTCTAGGTTTAGTGTATTGTTAGGTTACCTTGAGTCTTTGTATAATTTTTGTAACGATTAAGTTTAGATTTGATTTTGTGTGTATTAGTGCATCATGAAGTTTCTGTTAAGTGAAGGAAAAGACGTATTGTTAGAAGTTGCGAAGAAATTAAGGGTAGAAGTTGATATTACTTTACCCAAGATAGAATTTAAGAGGAGAATTTGTCAAAGTAATGATGGGAGGCGCAGATTCATTCAGGAATATTCAACAGAACTTCAAAATTGCGAACTGAGTTAAGTGGAATTCGTTTTTCTTCCCCAGCACTAAGGGGTGAATTCCTCACAAAAGGGTGCATAACATTCCCACGCCCGGGAGGATCATTGCACTCATAAATATTGGGGTGCATCTTAGAATTTTCCCGCGCTTAAACAAGGCAACGACCTTTGTGCGGTAACTCTGCGCTGGTTCCGGACCAATCAGAGGTAATTAAGTGGACAAGGCAAATAGTCCGCTCTAGGATTTTAGCGTGAAAAGGACGTCAAATAAAACGGGATGCACCCCGATTTGGAGACGCTCGGACACGGAGAGACAGACTAATCAGATCCTGACTTTGAATCTAGACTCCGCGGGACTCCGGGCGGCAACCATGTCCACTCCATCCCACCTCCTATCTCTCTCAAAGCTAAGTTAAATTTCAATCTTGTTATGCAGTATATGTACAGTTACTTAAATTTAAATATGTTATTCAATAAAATTAATTGTCAACTCATCACGATCGGAATTTTAATTTAGAGTACTGTAATTTGTCTATAGAATATTAGTGTTTAATTTTAACTTAAGTCATGATGCGATGTTAACTTAAGAACCTGGAAAGTTAAGAAATTAGTAATTTGGTTAAGGAAAAGAAAGAAATTAAATAAGTTATCATCAGCGTCGCATCAGTAAATACTATGCCGAAGAGTCAGTTAAATATTTGTTGGAGGGTATTTTGGAAGAAAGGGACCAAGAATTTGCGGAACGTAGACTAGCTAGGGAATTTGAGTTAGAAAGACTGAGAGCTCAACTCAGAAATAAGTTAAATGAAAATAAATTGAAGGCAGGCAATAGGATTAACAATCTCGCAAATGTTTGTTATTTGTCAGGAAACCGTACCACAGAAGTTAGTGAACCGGTTAATAAGTGTAGGCCGTTAATTAACCCGGTAGTTAATAAAAGCGTGGAGAATGCCAGGTCTTGTGATTTTGAAAATGAGAATTGTGACCCCCAGTGAGATGGACGAACGTTTTCCCCCCGTCTGAAGTAAGAGGGAGAAGAACAGAGAAAAGAATAATATATTTAAGATTGAGGAAGGGAAAGAGTTCAACGTGTATAGAAATAGTGATTGTGAAGTGAAAGTGAAGGCTGGGTTATGTGAAGGAAGGGTCAAAGCTGGGGCAATGGGTGCACAGCGGGTAATAAATCCGGATAATATTGGAGTGGCTCTATTGAATTGAAAGGAGTAAGGGAGTGGCGAACCCTGAAGGATTGATTTGTGAGAATATCTGCGAGGAAAAATATACCATTGGGACGTTAATGGGTTGTGAAAAGCAGTTAATACTGGATCGGGAAAGTTTTCGAAATCATACAATGGCTAAGATAGCAGGGCAGTTAGTTAAATGGGGGAAAAGAAACATGTGTAAAGCAGATGTGCGGAAAGGCTTGGAAGACGGGTTAGCAATGCGATTGCCTCTCTCAGAACGAAGGGAGATTTATAAGGATAGTTTAGAGACGGATAATAGGTCTAACATTGGTTCAGAATTTAATTTCAAGATAGATTTACCCGGAAAAAGAGATCGCAGAGTACCATTTATCGTCTTAATTTAATAAAATTATACCGTAGAAAGCCGGAATTGGCAAATTTGGTTATGGAGAATAGCTCAGAAGGAATAGATTCTGAAATTCTCTATTCGGTAAAGCTATTTATGGATATTGACTTTCAGGGTATTTTAAGGGAAAGTCAATTGTATTTTAAATTACCGCCTGATCGAAGTAGCTACTTGGGAATGATTAACGCTAAAAAGAAAGAAGGTTTTCCACCAGATCCTGGGACGATTGTTTTAAGGCAGAAGGATATTAATTTAATTACGGGAAAGCCGTTTAGAATCAAAACTTGTTGTTCATCCTAGATGTTAATTAATACGCTAAGAGATGATACAGTGTACCTTTTAGATTTACAGGTAAACGGGAGGGGGCCGTCCATTCGTACTCTGCCCGTTGTTTGGTTAGGAAGAGTGAGCCGATACCCGTACCCTCGTTTTAAATGTATTAAGTATAAGAATTTGAACCAGGTGACGCGAGCCGAGATTTATCTTTTGTTAAAAAGGGAAAGTTTTGTAGGAAAGAGCAACGCGACATCGTGGGTCAACAAATTGACTTAGTATTAAAATGGTTGAGTAGGGTTGGGTCGGAAGTCGGACCGACCAAAGGTAACTGAAATCATTTCATGAGCTAACGAGGTATATTAATTATATTCCCAATTAAAGTGTTTTCTCAATAACTAACGTAATGTAAAACAATCCCATGAATTGTGAATAAATTGTTATAATGGTTGTGAGAATGCTTACTGATAGCCGTAATTTAGTTAAATTTAAAAAGTTTTAGGTTTAACTTCTTAATCTAAAAAAAAGAAATTAATGTTGTTTGCAAAGCTTGTAATTTATAGGTGTTTATTTTGTTTATTTAATATCGTTGAAAACACCGTTGTAATAAGTAGATGGGAATAAGCAATTCTTAGGATTTGTGCTAGGTGTGAATTAATATTTGTATGAGTATGAGTGTTGGTGTGTGTGTAAGGTAGAAGGAAATTATGTGTTATGGTAAATCTTTTGTGTCTCTTAATACTGTGTACGCTCACAGATGTTTAACACAATTGAATGAGCGATTTGATGTATTAGAATTATAGAAATATTATAATTTGATTTAATTTCTTTAAAACCTTAATTTTTAAAGTGTGAGGTAACTTTAAGAAATGGAAAAAAAACAATCCCAGATTCGGAATTCAAGTTTTTATTGTGAAGTTTACGTCTTATAGATTTTGGATTTATTTGTTTATTTTATTTGTGATTGTATATGTTACTTGGATTGCTGTCCTGATCGGTCTCATTGATAAGACAACCTTTTGGTGTCAAATGTTACGAACTGAACCAAACTGAGGCCAGAGAAGTCCAGTGAAATTGACCTTTTCAGGGGGAAGGAGTTGTGACATCGTCGATTGTTGTAAATCCCCCTCTTTCGATTCACGATAAGTTTTATGGTTTACCAGCTGTTAAGGGACAAGTACAACGTCTTCGATTGTTGTGAACTCACACCCATCGATTGTCCCTGAATTTTTAAGATCCACCAGCTGTAAAATGACCAGTGCACGTGGCCATGGGGCCATTGTTTATTGTCTTAACTCGGGGAGTGACGAGAGCCAGACGGGTCACCATAATGGTAATAGAGAGCCGGTGCCCCATTGACAATAGGCAAAGCCTGTTTTAAAAGAATCATGTTGTCTTTTCTGGTGTTGAGGGAAGGGGATACTAGAAACAGGTGGCGTGATGGACAAGTGTGTCCAGATGTTGGACAAGGAATTATGGCGCCTTGTACCAGAGAGCCCGGGTGTGTTTTGGTGTGTTATGCGCAAATAGGTCGAGGGAGGCCGAGAGACTTTTGTGACCGGCCAATAAGAAGGGACGAGGAGCTTATTGTGAACACACCCCTGGTGTTTTAAAGGGTTCCTTTTTTCAGGAGAGAAAAGGAAAAAGAGACGAGAGAGAGAGGAGCCGGCCATGGACAGAGAGAAGGGAAAAGCCCTGCCCTGGAAGGAGAAAGCATGAGAGGAGAGCCCTGGTTGGAACGGACGGGAAGAGAGCGCTAAAGAAAAGGGCTTAGTCCGAGATTGGTGTGGAAAGACGATGAACGCTGGTGGCGTTGAGAATAGAATATAGACTGACCCTACCGGCTTCGCATATGAACTGAATTATATTGCTTCAGTAACAAATTGTTTAGCAAATAAACAATGCTTTTATTTTTATATTAGGCTGTAAAAATTTATTGATGGTTAGCTCTACACGACGTTACAAGTCCAACTCGAAGAGAAACTGAAATAACTTATCTCACTTTTTGAGTTACTTGAGGCAGAGTAAGTTGAGTGATACTTTGACAACCTGGAAGAACCTTGATTGTTCTTCTACATTTTAATGTACTTTACGTTAACAAATATTGAAGCTGTTGTTGATTTTATGTTAATATACATGATGGTAAAGTGCTTTGATATTTAATTTGACATCCCATGTTATCATTAAAATAAACTTTTATTGATTTCATGTTGCTATAATTCTTTTTGAAAAACAGTTCCCTATTCGTCGGCATTGAATGAATATATGAGTCGCTCAGAAGCCAATGCGGTTAAGTCCATTTTTTTCTATTTTTTGATTTTTTTATCTTCTTCTCAACGTCCCCGTACTGGCATCCTCGTCACTTTACCAAGGTTCTAAAATACAAGGTCCGTCACCAATAGCCATCGTGTTGAGTTGGTCATCGCTAATATAATTGATGAGAGCTAATATATAACTAGTGAGTGTTATTGTAAATATAGCTCTCACTCCTTCAGAATAAACGAGTGAAGCTTGTAATACTCATTTTAAGCACCATCCTAGAAGAGATATTAAATAATGTAAGGAGCAGCTTATGCTTTGGCAAAAAAGTTTGCCTTACGAAACTGGACAAGGTAACGGATTCGTGACTAGCGTGACTTCGAGTCTAGTACTGCTAAAGACTCACTGTGCAGAGGGAACCGATGCACGTTAAATATGTCACGGTTCAAGTGTCCTCCCGTTGGTGTGGTGTGGAAATTAGGAGAGAGGATGGACAGCTTAGGTGTCGCCCTTGTCACTTGAGCCTGGTTCAAAATTACGAGGTCCGTTTCTAAAAGCCTTCACTCACAGCTTTGTAGAGTGGCGTTAATATAAGTCTCTTATTTACTCCAATCCCTTATTCAATTCCTGTTATTAGTTCTCTCTCTCTCATTCTCTCTCTCTCTCTCTCTTTCTATATCTATATATATATATATATATATATATATATATATATATATATATATATATATATATATATATATATATATATATATATCGTTCATATTTTCAATCGTTAGTAAAATACTTTTTTAATCATCCACTCAAGTTAAAATACAATTTTATAAAACTTGTAGTGGATGACACTTGATGTTAATTAATATTTGAAAAAAACTGTGTTAATTAAATTTAATTAATTGCAGTTTTAGAGATGTATTTCTCTCTCAGTCGATATTATTCCTCTAGATGGCAGCAGTATTGGATAAAACAGCTTTTGTTAAATTTGTGATGAAGATTTAACTTAATTTGAATAAAATCATATGCTAATTAGACGCCAGCATTCATTTAAGACAAAATGTTACCTATTAAATTCAGCCTATTAAAAAATGTAATTACAAATTTAATGTGATTTAAAAGTTTTTAATCTTATCTTAAAAGGTGTTTGCCACACACTTTTAATATTGTGATTCTGTCATACATATTTATATTAATTGTAATTATTTATTAAAAAGTAACTAAAATGAAATTGTTCTTTGTTGTCCTAAGTAGGAATTGAATTAAATTTGTTTTTTATATAACTTGTTTTTTTTAATAGTATCTGTCATAGTTTACATGAGTCGACATGCATTTTTGAATTGCAACACATTTTCCAAAATCAGATTTTAAAGGTAAAGAATATTTTGATATACTGTCAGATTTTTCTGTAATGAGAGTGAGTAATTATTAACATCGCACTTGATTATAAACATAGTCGCACAGTGATTATTAACGCCAGTTACACGAGGGCTTTTGGCGACGGACTATGTAATTTTGAAACATGGTCTAGATTTTTCTGTATTACATACGAGGTGGATATTTAAAGTTGATTGTGGCCGCGGTAGAACGAGTGGTCAAGGTGGCCTGGTCACGAGTTCGACCCCAGCACCACTAAAGACCCGCCGTGTGGGGGGACGCTATGCACGTTAAATCTGTCGAGTGCTGAAACGTCATACCGTTGGTGTGGTAGTAAGGAGAGGGAGGGTGCCAGCTCAGGTGTCGTCCACGTCCCTTGACCATGGTTCAAAATTATGTGGTCCATCGCCAAAAGCTCTCGTGTAGCTGAACAGTGCGACGTTAATATTCACTCACTCATTTAGAGGTGAACTTTGTCGCTTGAATGTAGCTCAAAATTTAGAGATCTATTGTCGCAAAGAGTGACTGTTATATTTTCAAGTATTTAAAATTAGAATTAAATTTCTAAGTTAAAGAAAAAAATATTCCACTGACTACTTTAAGAAGTGGATTAACATAGAGATTGATTTTGAACATCTCATATTTTGAAGTACCATGAGAGATATTAGTGGCGGATCTTGTATTTTAGAATCACTGTCAAACATGTCGAGGACAATACTAGATTTGGAATATAATTATTTAACTCATTGTTTCTCAAAGTGTGAGGCGCGCCCCCTTGGGGGGCGTGAGCATATCGAAAATAAAAAGTAAAAGATTTAAAAAAATTTATTTACTGGAATAAAGTAAAACAAAATACTTTCTGACATAATAAAAAAATACACATTTACACTGATATAATTTACACTGGTGTGCAGAAATTAAGGACGAGACGATTGTTTCAATATAACTTTGTACAAAAGCTTTCCAAATCAACAAATTTAATACCATAAGATCCCCAATACGTAAGGACATGTGTAATATGTAAGCAACACTTACTAAAAGAGAAATCAGAGAGATAAAAAGAAGCTTGATTGAAAAAGTAGCATGGAGCGCAATGCGACTGAAGGCCGAAACATCCCTGTGATGGGTGTCCAGCAAGAAACATACGGTCTTTAGTAGGGGATATGATCTCCCCTGACTGCTAGGCAGGTTTCACAGCGTCTGCCCATGCTGAGAATGAGGGTGTCAATGAGTGGTTGAGGCATTGCTGCCCATTCGTCTTGCAGCGCCAATCGAAGCTCCCGAATCGTTACTGGTGGTAAGGTACGAGCTGCCAAGCGTCTGCCTAGAAAATCCCATACATGCTCGATGGGATTGAGATCTGGAGATCGTGCCGGCCAATCCATACGTTCAATATCCTCACTCTCTAAGAGCTGTTCGGCAACTACTGTGCGATGACATGGTGCATTGTCGTCCATGAAAAGGAACTGCAGACCCATAGCGCCTCTAAAAAGACGCACATATGGAAGAAGAATCTCGTTACAATAACGGGTCCCGTTGACTGAACCTGCGTCGAAGATGTGAAGGTCTGTACGACTACCAAGCATGATACCTCCCCAAACGAAAACACCGCGACCTCCATACCTGTCCCTTTCAATGATGTTCGAGGGATGATTGCGGCTTCCCCGCTCTCTCCAGATGAGTATGCGATGAGAATCGCTACTCAAACTGAATCTGCTCTCATCTATTAAGAGTACTCGTCCCCATTCATTGTCTCTCCAATTACGGTGTTCCCGGCACCACAGAGAACGCCTTCTCCGATGGGCAGGCGTTAAAGGTTTACACCGTACAGGGCGTCGTGCAAACAGACCCCCACCGTGCAGTCTTCTGGCCACGGTAAAACGCGATATCGGTCGTCCAGTCGTGTGTCTAGCGATTTCTCCCGCTGTCTGCCGCCTGTGTCTTCTGGCCTGTAAGACAATGTACCGGTAATCTGCGGGTGTGGTTCCTCGTGGACGACCACTACTGAACCCCCGGATAGCTGTTCCTGTAGTTTGAAATTGTCTCCAAAGTCGTGAAACGATGCTGTGAGAAATTCCGAACTCTGCAGCCACACTTGTCACACTGCGGCCTTCCTCCAACTTCCCAATGATTCGACCTCGGGTAAAAGCATCCAGATGTCGTCTAACAGATTGATTATTCGCCATTTCTCGCTGAGGCAGCAACTCGGTGTGATTTTAACTGCTATACGGCGTGCAATCTCTTTGCCAGAAATACTGATCTTAAACCGACAACATGCTTTATACTACTCAGACACTCCCCCATTACGTCTACCTGCATATCTGCGCATGTGCTACCGTACATCACCTTACTTAATCTCCTGATTGGTCTTTCTGTCCACTCTGCCTCTTCGTTCAGCTGATATGCTAATTTTTCGACTTCGTCCTTAATTTTTGCACACCAGTGTATGTATATCATCTGCGATATTACGTCATCAAAAATAAAAGCTTCTACTTCAAAACCTCATTAGCTATCTTTGATAATATAACCAAATAAAAAACCTTTTATTTGATGTGCTGTAATCCCATGATGAGAGATTTTTTTTATTACGTTTTTTATTTTCAAAGCTAAAATGCTACTCTTTCAGAGATATAACAAGACCCAAACCCATAATCAAAAAAATTTTAGGAATATAAAAAATTCTTCACTGTTATATTATTGTCATCAGCTGTAGGCAGCAGAATGTATTTGCTGCGGTTTGACCTTCGAACTTACTTGTACGGTTAGTTACATCCCTGCTATTATGTCTTTGTTTTTTCATTTAGGGAAGTTGTAAATAAACTATTTCTGCTGCGCTTTTTTCCTTGTAAAATATTTTTATGATTTTTGGAAAAGCACAGAGAGCACTTTGAAGGATTACTAGGCCAAGATTTGTTTTTATGAGTATTCCGAAACATATAAAACATAATGAAAAACGTTTTACATAATTTTTTGGAACATCCGTATTGTAATAAATACACTTTTAATCCGGGAGCGGTCACGCCGAGCCCAGAGTGCACGAAATCGGTAATTCTGGCAAAACTGTTTAATTGTCACTAATGGCCCTGATACTATCCTCCTGTTTGACAGTCTTAACGTGAACTAAATTATATTTATCACATATCTCCCTCTTTTTTGGGAGTGACAAACGTTTTTTTACAATCTTAAGGTGCTTGTTTTGATTGAGTTTCCGGTGTGATAACTTTTTTTCCAAAATATTTTCTGTGTCCTTGAAAGTAGGTGAGTATATTTTCTCTTAATTAAATTATTCACTGGAATTACGATTTTTATTGTGTACTATAAAAATAATTATAAAAAAAGGATTGGGGTGATTCAATAACCCCACTCGACCATTAGTATCGAGTGCGTGCCTACTCCAGGGTTAAAACATGTTGAAGTCTTTTCGCTTTAAATATTAAAAATAATACAATTATTCTTCATCAGAATTTTATATTATTATTCATTATTCAGCATCAACTCTAAATGCTAATTCTGTGAGGCTTAAAATTTCAGTTCGCTTAAAACTAATTATAATTTGAGCAATCATTTAAAAAAATCATTTTACATTTTTGTAAACATTGTCACGCACTTGGTTTTCTCTCCTTACAATTCCGCGATTATATCAATAATGTTTTATTTTCTTATAAAGGAACTCGTGCAAAGAGCGGGTTCTTAAGCCGGTTTACTTTTAATGTATCAGTGCTGCACAGAGTATTTTATAACTAATTAATTAATATTAAATTAAGAACGTTTAATAAGTATTAGCGACTTCCGTGGGCTTGTCTTGCTGAGCAAATTTTTCAAAGGAATGCTTATATATATATATATATATATATATATATATATATATATATATATATATATATATATATATATATATATATATATATATGATTAGAAATTGACCCTCTGAGTTCTTTTTCTATATTTAGCTGATATCTTTATTTTGTCTTCTAAGCAGCCACCGCATTTTGCAATATGTTCCAATTTAAAAATTAGAGGACGGAAAAATTACATAATAATTATCTTATTACTTAATTTTTTTTTGCTTAAAAGTAACATATACAAAATTAACTACTTATGTCAAGAATTTGTGCGGTTTATAATAAAGATTGTTGCTTTAGCGTCAAAGTACATTATTATTGCATTCAGTACATTATTAATGTATAAGGGGGCGCGATAAAAATTGGGATTGAAAAGGGGGGCGCCAATATTGAAAGTTTGAAAAGCACTGCTTTAACTTCAATAAACACGGACACTGAATGATTTATCTTGTAAAAAACTTATCTACATATTTCTTATACAGAGTAGAATGCACCATTATTTTATTCAATAAGCAGTTAGAGGAACCACAGGATTCACCAGTGGCGTAACGTACACTAGGGTTCCATGGGAGGGCCTAATATTCTCCATTTCTCCCCTGGGATAAGCGACCGAAAGTCATCCTCACTCAATATATCCCTGACCACTATCCTTCGAAGATGACCTCTTCTTCAATACAAAAAAGCAAATTAACATTGACGATTACACAAGCATTATGTATGAGGGGGTGCTCATCTCAGTACACTATTTTGTCAATGAGCTTGCCAATTTTGGCGCTTCGAACCTTCGTTCAAAGTAAAGAAAAAAATCGCTCAAGTTAAATATCCGCTCAAATTTTTTTGCATCATATTGTGAAATTCTGTGACAGGTATCTAACACGAGTAAGCATCGCCGATTGAATAACAGAATGGGGTAGTAATTTATCCTGTGAGCTAGAAGCTGATCGGATTCAAATATAGATTGCTAGGCGTTAATGAAAAACTCGAAAGTGTGTGCTGTTTTTGATAGACCTTAGCCGTAGAGAAATGGCTTAGCTTGAATTATACAAGCACATCAAACTGCAACTGAAAATTTCATATTTCACACATTAGAGCAAGACGTAACAGGAATGCAACATCTCTCAACTTTCTCGGGAATTTTCATGTGAATATAGAAACCCAAGTTTCAAAAGTTATCGCTTGCAGAAAGTTACATGTTTGATGTATGTTTACTGGAATTTCTAAGCATTCTGAAAGGAACCAGGAACTGTATATGTGTTCCAACTCCTATTAAAAAGATGGGCATGGCAGCAAAGAATTATGGTTTTGGCTAGATATCCTGAACGGATGCATGAACTTGCATATTTATGACATCGAGAAGTTATGACAAGGGTGAAGAGAATGACCAGATGAGTCATTGTATTCTTCAAAAGGAACCATGTACTCTTTCTCACCCAGGGCGAAACAGATGTTGAGTCGACTCTGGAAACTGATTTGATGTTATCACTCCTTTTTCTTTACAACGATTTATAGAAGGGACACACCTTTTTGACAGCAATGCATTATTTCGTTTAAACGTACGTGTTGGCCACGATGCACTTGAATGGAAGGAGTGTCGGCTGTTTGTGAAGAAGAAATGCACAGAAGTGTATTCCCAGTGTCAAAGTGGCAAGTCGACTAACCACTGGAAAAATTATGTCTTTTACCATAGTAGAAGATTAAAAATCAACAAAACTTTGCTCATAAAGTAATGATTTATAAAAGTAAATTCAACATCCCGGACACAAATTAGACATAAAGCTTTATTCACTGGAATAATTAACCCTTCTTGTGAATGGTGGGATATATCTCACCCAAGTAATGTAGAAAAACGATTTTCCTTTTATGGTTTTAAAAACTACCTCAATAGAAACTATAAATTCCCGATATACTCAGCCAGGAGGGTTACACTTCTACACTGATGGCTCACAATTGGATCGGGTTTGATAACAATGCAAGTGACGAAATTTTTTTCGGAACCATTTTTTTTTAATCTTTTGATCCAAATATGACTTCTTTGAAGGTGAGTTGGAAACTATTAGAGTAGCTACTCACCACCTTTTGACAAGAGTGGAACATTTTGAAAATGCCGCAATACACTTCGACACACACTCCATTTCAGTAACCGAAGCAGTCACATCGTCTGTTATATACACACACACGGTTATAATATATATTCAAGTTCGAAATCAAAAGTGTGTGGACTGCATCTACCTGATGCCGGGTGTTGTCGGTTTCTTAAAAGAGTTCCAGAGAGGTCCGTTTAAAATGCTTTATTTACACTGCAAGATAGTAGAGCAATGATCTCACTCTCTGCCTGCTAAGTTCGGAGTGCCAGAAAAAGGGCATTACATCATAAGGGTGCGGCGTGACGTCACTCCACCCCAGAGCCACGCAAAACAGGGCTATTTTCACAACATCGTCAGACCAGGTGCGTTTTAAGACATGAGCCAACTGGGCTCAGCACCTCGGCCACAATCGGGGCCTCTTCTCGGTTTAGCCTTAATAAGATCATAATTCGAATAATTTCAAGTGTTATTTCCGGCAGTATTCTCCAAAAAACTGGGAATTTCGAACGTCATGTCAACTGGTTATATGTGATGACCATTATCTATGCATAGGCCTACCACCATCATTACTCATTCAGTCACAAGGCGGCAGTCGGCTTATGTCATTGTAAGTCGTGCACATTTATTTCGAGTTATTGTTTGTACTAGTATTTGACAAGGTATGCTATGTACTGTCAACTTTTAAGGTTAATAGGTGATGCCTACATTTGTGTATGTGTGTGTGTGTGTGTGTGTGGTCCCAGAGCCTCAAGAAGTCTTAAGATGTCCCTGGGTCAGACGATAAGTGGTAAGGTGAATTATGGATTGTTAATCTTCAAAAAGAATATATATCGTTTTCCTCTAATTTTGATATGTAGGGAATGTATTGAGACTGATTTTTTAGCGAACTGATTTTTTAGCGAAGAAAAGGAATGTACTGCAATTTTTTAAGGAGATATCTTATACACATCAATAAAATAATTTCACATGCTTTGAACGAGAGCTATCAGAATAAACATTTTGATCCAACTAATGATAAAACTTGCAAGAGAAATTCAAAGATATAGGAGGTTTCAAGACGGCATGTAGTTGCTGCCTTCAAACTATAAATTGGTCATGATTGTCTTGCTGGTTAAGTGAATCAATTCAGAATTCATTCTACTCCAAACTGCATCCTCTGAAAGGTAAGTTGAATGGCTGGAGTGCTTGCTTCCCGCAGGGAAACTTAAACTCCTGTCATGGAAAAATGGGGAGTGAACATTGGTTCGGCTTTACCTTAGCCCTTTGCTGCTTTAAAATAATTATAGTTAGAGATGCAATTAAAAGTTAAAATTAAGAATTTACATGATGATAATAAAATTGCGTGAAAATTTAAGAATTATTAGGGTGTGAAAAAATGGTGTTGAAAGTGAGTGAGATTACTTTTAATTATTTAGTGCAGCGTTTCTCAAACTGTGGGGCGCGCTCCCCTTTGGGGAGCGCGAGCATATTGAAAAGTCTAAATTAAATGATTATTTAAAAAAATTACTAATTTACTGAAAGGAATCAAACAAAATACATTCTGGCATAATGAAAATAGAATAAACATTTACACTAATATAATAAACTTATAAATGTATCACCACTGCACAATGCGTTTTATGATTAATTTAACAATACTAAGTTAAGAACAAATTTAACAATTACCAGTGACCCCAGTCTTGCCATATATAAAATTATATACAAAAATTAACACTTATCTTGATAATTAGTACAATTTATAATTAATCCCTTAACTGCAGATTAAAAGTTACACGATTCACTCTCCAATGCCACCGTTTTCCACGAAGGCCTGCGTATGTGATGCATTGACGAGGGGAGGGGGGAATAAATAAGCAAATCCTATGAAATAAATAGACCCTTCGAAATCACACCCCACGTCTTTTTATTGCATTCCAAAAAGCCTTCGGAATAACTTTATGGATAGCAGTGCACAGAAAAGATCTTACTTCGTAAAGACGTATATATACGTCCGGAGAAAATAACGCTTTGACTGAGTGAGACGTTTATATACGTCAGTGGCACTTAAGAAGTTTAAATCGTATTGTAGATGTAGCATCAAAGTATAGTAAAATTGGATTCAACACATTGGTATTGTATGGAGGGGGAGCACGATGAAAATTATGATTGAATATTGGGTCACCAATATTGAAAGTTTGAGAAACACTGATTTAGTGTAATTGTTTGTAAGTTTGTAAATGTGCAAGAAAAACAACTGTGCCGAACGATGGCTAGCTCGGAGACCGAGCTAGCGCAGTCGACTTGAAAATCCAGAATGGGGAGGGAGAAAACACCACCCACACTCGCCCCCCCTCCCAGATGGGCAGCCATTCCCTGAGCCATTATCCTCACTTCCCATCAGCCAATAGGAAGACTCGCTCTCCATCCAGATTCTTCATTGCAAAATTTCGATCGAAATGTCAAAATCCATGCCTTGAAGCCCAGCCTACGGGCCTGCTGCTGCTCGTCCAATCGCAATGCTCCACATCTCAACATGACAACACAACGATAAGCCATGTCAAAAAAAGAGACTTTTGCCAGATACGGGATTATGGGTTCTTTGAAACCCAGATGCCCGAACAAATTCCCACAGAGAAAAAACGAGCGACGCGGAGAACCCGCTTCGTCGAAATCAGCCCTCGGTCTGAAGAGTCGCCCATTGGAAGATGGCGAGTTGGGATAATTTTGAAGGTTGCAGTAGAAACAATTTGGAAAAGAGGAATTTAGATAAAAAAATTTCGAGGACGATTAAAAAGAGGATTTAAATTATATTTTTCAATTCTGACTATTGCTCTATTATCATGCGAGTCTATTTTTTTCAAAGAATTTAATGGCTATTTTCTTGAATACTTTAAGAGTTTTGAGCTTTAGGGCATATCTGAGATCATCCTACCTCTGATACAGTGATCAGTGGTGGCGCTAGACCACGCGTGGACGTCGGCGAAATTAAGGTTCGCGAGGCCCCCTTTTTTTCCCAGTCAAGAAAACGTTAAATTACATAAGCCGAATTATAGTTAAACTAATGTATGAGTAAACGAGATTTATTGCTAATCAAATGATGACAAAAATTACACAAATAGAAATTAAAATAGGCGATTTTTTCGGCTTTTGGCCTCACTGAACTTTTTCAGGATTATGTCATAGCTAACACTAGCCGCTATTTTAGCTTCAATTGATAGAACTGATAACGCGGTCTCTCTTGACTCATCGTGCTTCTCAAATAGGTCTTAATCAATTTTAACTTTGAGAAGCTTCTCTCAGCGGAAGCTGTACTCTGACGGAACTGTGAGCATGATTCTAATTCTTACATAAACATTTGGATATATTTCTTCCAAATTATTTTCTAAAATGTACTGAATGAGTTGTTTCGCGTCGTTGATAGAGTCTAGTGAATTCGTTTTTAAAAGTTGGAGTTCTTCATATAGTTCGAAAGGCTGTCTGTCGCTGTTTTCGCCTTCCCGAAGTATTGTACCTAAATCACATTACGATACTTGAGAAGGTCTTTTGATATAGAATTTAAATAACTGATATCATATATAAATAAAACCAAATTGTTCAAAATATTCATTGAGCGCTTTAAATCGACATTCGGTGTCGACTATAATAGCATCAATCATTGTGTTAAAAAAGTTAACTCTGTACTGCATTTCAAAAGATTGAATAGGTTCATCAATATGTTCATAACCGAACATTCGTTTTTTCCTGGCTGTAATTTTTCTTTAAATTGAGACTCAATTTCGAAAGTAAAGGGTGTTTTTTTAGAGGTATAGAACTTTAAATTGCAATAAAACAACGATGTATTATTCGATTTACATGAATTTTTTTTATTCGAAAGATAATCTTGTGGCATTACATTTTAAATATGATTTCTGGTATAGGACTGCCAGGGCTGGCTCGGATGTAGTCCAATCTGGACGTCCAATTTTCGCTGACTTTTTCCAACATTTGTGGCCGTATATCGGCAATAACACGGCGAATGTTGTCTTCCAAATGGTCAAGCGTTTGTGGCTTATCCGCATAGACCAATGATTTTACATAGCCCCACAAAAAATAGTCTAGCGGTGTTAAATCACAAGATCTTGGAGGCCAATTCACAGGTCCAAAACGTGAAATTAGGTGGTCACCAAACGTGTCTTTCAATAAATCGATTGTGGCACGAGCTGTGTGACATGTTGCGCCGTCTTGTTGGAACCACATTTCCTGGACATCATGATTGTTCAATTCAGGAATGAAAAAGTTAGTAATCATGGCTCTATACCGATCACCATTGACTGTAACGTTGTGGCCTTAATCGTTTTTGAAGAAGGATTCCACCATCCCATAAAGCGCACCAAACAGTCAGTTTTTCTGGATGTAACGGTGTTTCGACATACACTTGTGGATTAGCTTCACTCCAAATGCGGCAGTTTTGTTTGTTGACGTAGCCATTCAACCAGAAGTGCGCTTCATCGCTAAACAAAATTCGCTTATAAAAATCGCGACCATTATTTTCGAAATAAAATTGCACAATTTGAAAGCGTTGTTCAGGCGTGAGACTATTCATGATGAATTGCCAATCCAAACTGAGAATAAATCACTTGACAGCTGTTAAATCGGTCGCCATCTTGGAAAGTAATGCCAACTTAAACTTCTATACCTGGAAAAAAACACTCTTTACTTTTCTCTACAAATAATCGAGCTTGTGCAACACTATTGTCAAATCCTGTATTACGGAATTTTTGAATCCAGCTGCAAAATGACCGTAAAGTATCCATAGCGACTTTCAAGTTGACTTGAACCGATTGCCATAATTTGCTTATATTGTTCACACGTAGTAAAACCTCGTACCATAATACGCGTGTGTCGCAACAATAAACTCAAAACTGAACATTTCATTCAAGACTGCGTCACAGTCGCTTAGAATTTCAGAATCTCGTCACTTTTATTTTTCAGCTCATTCACGCATTCGATAACATCATCAAATTGCAAAAATATTTCTTTTACTGCTTCGATTCTACTTTCCCATAGTGTTTCAGACAGAGGTTTTAATGTCAATTGTAATTTAGTTTTTATAGTATCCCAACGCTTACTTGACTTTGAAAACAGCACATAGATTTTATTGATGAAGCCAAAAAACGTTTTGGATGTTGCAGAAGAGTTAGCTGCATTAATCAAAAGCAAATTCCAACTGTGGCATCCGCACGGCGTGAAGAATGCTCTTGGGTTTATATTGAGTATTCTTGTTCTGACACCTTTATTAATACCGACTGTTTTGACTCAACACAATAAACAACACTAGCAGTGGACTGTGATCTCTTTAATTTCTCTACTCCGTACACTACCTCTCGGAGTGATTGTTACACACACACTGACGTTTTATTTTACAAGCCACTAGAGGGCGCTGTTCATTAACAGAACTAACATACCGCCCCACATTGCACTGGTTTAACCATGCAATCATTGTTACTAAATTAACATTCATATTGGTTACATCTAGAACACTTTACACATACAACACTTGACAATTCTCAAGAAATACAATTACATAAATCATTATATAAATTCAAGATTTCACAAATAATATTTTTTTTATACAAATACAAAATCACTTTACTAACAATGAGTAAATTTACACACCACCAATGGTACACTAAATGAAAAATTCAAATTATATTTAAGGATCTTCCATTGGTAAAACACAAATTTTTGATATGGCTCTTTTACATGTACTATACTGAGTTTTAATTTTTACAACACGCCCTTTTTTAGCTTCGCCATAATACAATTCTACGATTCTACCTAATGCCCATTTATATGTTGGTAAATTTTCTTCAATTATTAAAACCAAGTCTCCAATTTTAACGTAATTTTTTTCAAACATCCATTTTCCTCTCTGTTGTAATTGATTCAAGTAATTACGACTCCAAAATTTCCACATTAATTGAACTATCTTAGTTATTTTTTGCCACTTTTTGAGATTACTCTCTTTACATTTTGTCAAATTAGGCTCTTCTAGCGAATTTAAAGACCTATTAATTAAAAAATGAGCTGGTGTAAGCACTTGGAAATCATCATCATTGTTTGATAGGGGGCAAAGCGGTCGAGAATTTAAAATTCCCTCAATTTGTACTGTGACCGTAAGTAGTTGATCGTACGTTAAATTAATTCCATTCACAACTCTTTTTAAGTGATATTTACATTACTTTATGGCCGCTTCCCAAAGACCTCTAAAATTGGGCGACCTCGCGGGAATAAATTTCCACTCTATTCCTTCTGCTGCTAAATAATTAGCTAATTTTTCGTCTGGGTTTCTGACTATTTCAAGGAGTTTTTTAATTTCATTGCTAGCTCCGACGAAATTTTTACCATTGTCCGAAAACAGTTTTGCACATTTGCCTCTTCGAGCCATAAACCTTTTCAACGCGGCAATGAATGCTTGCGATGTTAAATCTGATACTAACTCAATATGTACCGCTTTAAACACAAAACACACAAAAATACAAATATACACTTTAAACAAATTTCCTTTACGTTGTCCTTTATTTTTAATGAAAAAAGGACCAGAGAAATCTACTCCTGAACAATTAAATGGATAATCAGTAATAAGTCTCTCTTTTGGCAAATTACCCATAATTTGAGTTGACACAATTGGTTTCGCTTTAAAACATACAATACATTTATATACAATTTTTCTGCACATTGACCTACCATTCAACGGCCAAAATTTTTCCCGAATATGATTCAGTAACGATACAGTTCCCACATGTATAAATATTTCTTATGAAAATATTCTATTATTATTAAAGTTAATTTATTATTTTTTGGTAAAATTATCTGGTGCTTTTTATTAAAACTTAACTCTAAGTTACACAATCGTCCTCCTACTCTTAAGACACCGTTGTCATCTAAAAAGGGATTCAATGTCTTTAACTCACTCCCCTTACTTTTAAGATGGTTAATATCACTGGAAAATTCTTGCTCTTGCACTTTTTTTACCAGAAATGTTTCAGCTTTCTCAAATTCTTTTGTCGTGAGTGGACCAGCCACTTTATTTATTCCCTTTAAATTTTCCACGAACCTGAAAATAAAACTTAATACACGTAAAATAGATATATAATTATTGCTTAGATTAAGAAGGTCGTTTAAAAAATCATTAACATGAATATTAAGCACCGATTGAAAGATTTCAATTTGTTCATTAACACAGTTTTTCAGTTCTGAATTATATTCATCTAGTTTCTCTCTACAGTTTATAGTTCGATTTGGATAGTCATCATCACCTGAAAGAAATGTTGGTCCATTAAACCATAAGTTTTGTTGCAAAAGTTTATCAGGATCGACTCCTCGGGAGACTAAGTCTGCAGGATTTTGATCAGATGGTACGTGTCTCCATAACTGATTAGGATAGAGTTCTTGTATCTTGGCAACCCTATTTTGAACAAAGGTCTTTAAGTCCATCGGTTCCTTTCGAAGCCACGCCAAGACGATCATCGAATCCGACCAAAGATATAATTCAGCAGTTTCTAGTTGTAAAGCAGCTACAACTCTTTTCACAAGTTTTGCCAATAGCACTGCAGCACACAATTCAAGTCTGGGAATTGCCAGGCTTTTGATAGGCGCTACTCTCGATTTGCTTGTGATTAACCGAACTAAAGTTTCACTCTTCAAATTTTTAGATTTGCAGTAAACTGCTGCACCGTAGCACCACTCTGAGGCATCAGCAAAGCCATGGATCTCAATAACTTCTGGAAAAGCGACAAGAATACGCCTTGGTATCTCTATATTGTTGATATTCTCTAAAAGATACTAGGAATTGTTGCCATTCTCGATATTCTTCAGCTGGCAGAAGGTCATTCCATTCCAATTTGCTTCTCCACAAACGCTGGAGGAAAATCTTTGCTTTGGAAATTACTGGTGCCATCAGTCCAACAGGATCAAAGATCTTGGCAATAGTAGACAAGACGTCTCTTTTAGTATAAGAACTGTCCAAACAGACTTTCACTTTAATCAAAAAGCAATCTAGGTTCGGCTTCCACGACACTCCTAACGTTTTCGTCTCTGTTAAAGTTGCAAAATTGTAATTCTGTTCGGGATCCGGTGACAATTTCTCGTGATTGGCGCAAAGTTTATGCAACTCAATTCCAGCACTTTTCAAAATTCCTTTTAATTGTTGTCTGAGAACAATTGCCTCCTCTCTAACGTTGCAGCACCACAAAGGACATCGTCCATATACAAATTGTTCCGTAAAACGGAAGCTGCTATAGGAAGTTAGCCTCTTCATCCATCGACAATTGGGTTAAAGTTCTCTGTGCTAAGTAGGGAGCACTTACAGTGCCATAGGTAACAGTTGAAAGTTCGTAAATTTTGGGTGATTCATGTTCACTTTCACACCAAACGATTCTCTGCAGATTACGCTGTTTAGTGTTAATTAATATAGTTCGATACATCATTTTAATGTCTGCTGTAAATGCATACGTGTAAGTTCTGAACCTGAGCATTTGCGCATATAAGTCCTCTTGTATCACTCCTCCATTATATTGAATGTCATTTAAAGATATTCCATTATCAATTAACGAAGAACAGTTAAAGACAACTCTAAGTTTTGTTGTGGACTTTTCTGGACGATAAATTCCATGATGGGTAGCGTAATATGTGATTTCGGGTTCAGTTTCGTTAGTCATTTCCTTCATGTGACCCAGTCTTTCATAATCTCTTAAAAATTCACGATATAAATTTAAGTAATTTTCATCTCTAGCTAAGCGATTCCACAGCGATCCAAGTCGTTTGAGGGCTATGTCTTTCGAATTACCCAAACACGAGGGTTCCTTTTTAAGGGCATAGATACTACATATTTACCTTCTTTAGTTCTAAAATGAGTATTCGCGTAATGTTCCTCACAAATTAGCCTTTCTTTATTTTTAACTATTGGTTCCTCTACCTCCTCTAATTTCCAAAATTTTTCTTAATTTTTATTCAAGTCCTCATCACGAATCAAACCGCAGTGAACCTTAGTTTCATTTATTGAATCTAAATTACCCGTTACTATATAACCAAATACGCTGTTGACTAACAGTAATTGCGAATCTTTTATTTTAATTCTTTTCGGTTTCAATAACTCATAAAATATATTTGCACCTAATAATAAATCAATTTTGCCGGGAACATTAAATTTAGAATCCGCTAATTCCACAAAATTAGAAAAATCAGAATTTATCTCTAACGCTTTCTGCAGAATAAATCAGTGATTTTTTTAACTACGAGCATATCCAATTCCTTTTCGAAAGATTTATTTTGATTAGAAATCGCCACTTAAACACACCCATTTACTACCATAGAAGCATCATTTAAACACGAGATTAATGTATTTATTCTTTCGGTCTTAAGTCGTAATTTATTCGCGCACTCATTCGAAATTAGACATGTTTCACTTCCCGAGTCTAACAAGGCCCTAAATGTCTGCCATTCTGAATATTTATCTTTCACTATATAGAATTAAAGCAGTACTCAAAAGGCATTTGTTTTTAAAACATGCGGTTGCCACGATCTGTGTTTTGTCTACTTTCGGAACGAAAGATTCAGCATTTACACTCAAGGCGAATTGTGGCTCATCCTGGTTAACCTCTGTCATCGTCTCCAGGGGGAAGAAAGAATTCCCTTTCATTTCTCTGGGGTAATGTAATAATTTATTATGCGGCTTAGAGCAGAAACAATTTTTTGATCAGCATCTTCTAACGCTGCATTGATGTGAAAAACATTTAAAACGAAGTTTATTATTTTTAACAAATTCTACTCTTTCGTTTACAGAAAACATTTTAAATTGTGGACAAAATTGTAAAGCATGAACATTATTTTTTACACAATACACATTTATCATTTTTAACTCGGAAAAAAAATACATTCGATGCATCTCGCGGTATTTTAGCATTAAATTTGTTTTGTTTATTATAACTAAAACGCTTGACATTTTCACAAAAGGGCTTAGAAAACATCTCATTTTTAATTTTGCCTTTCGATGACAAATATATATCGCACTCACGCCCTAACTCGTGTGGTTTAAAATATTTCTCTCCCTGTTTTATACTCATGTAAAACATTAATTCTTTGTCGAGTGTGTTCATTATTTTATCCGATACAATTAACTCACACAATGATTTAAAATCATTCACATTGCGCAGCTGACAATAATACTCAAATGTCGCGCATAATCGTGATGCAAATTGCACATAACTCTCTGAACTTAATTTTTGCGCTTTCTGAAATCTATTATAGCATTCTTGTGGTGTGGGGGAAAATTCTTTTAATACTACATCTTTAAGCTTACTATAATTATTTAATTCTTCTTCGGAAACATGAACTAGTGAATTATTAACTCTTTCACCTAGAATATTTAGAAGAATTTCGCCTTTAAATTGTTCGGGAACCTCTTTTATTTTGAATGCTTTTTCGAGCGACTGGAAAAATAAATTATATGATTCCACTCTTGAAGGTACGGGTATTGTTAAAGTTTTCCCGGACTTTAACAAAGTCTCAACATTAATATTGGCGGCAGTTTCAAAAACACTCTGATTTCGAATATCGGAATTTTGTGGTAAATTCTTCTGGATTTTTGCAAGCTCTAATTGTTTTTGCAATTGCGCTAATTTAATTCGTTCAAATTCTAATTTAGTTTCACTATCCAATCTCTTATTTTTAATTTCCGCCAAAGCATAATCGATTGCAGATTGAACTAACTCTTTATCATTTTTGTAAACGTCACTATTTACAATTAAGCTTTTTAAGTCAGCGATTTTTGCTCCTTCTGGTACAGTTAAATTTAACTCTTCCGCAACGATTTTTAACTCGTCTTTCTTTAATTTATTTAAAGACATATTTATGAATTAAAGACACTAATAGAAGAATCAATTAATTGCACCTACCTCCTCAGATCGCTGTTTCACGCCGCTCGCTAAAGTTTCGGTTTCGCAATCGTTCCCTATTCACACTTTGGCAATCACTTATTACTCTGTGAATTTTGATAATCCACGGTTTCACAAGTACACATATCCATTAGATCGCTTACCTCCGGTGAGGCTGACCATGTTTTGACTCAACACAATAAACAACACTAGCAGTGGACTGTGATCTCTTTAATTTCTCTACTCCGTACACTATCTCTCGGAGTGATTGTTACACACACACTGACGTTTTATTTTACAAGCCGCTAGAGGGCGCTGTTCATTAACAGAACTAACACCGACTATATTGGCGCCATTATCATATCCCTGTTATCGACAGTTTTGGATATCTAGACCATTTCTTTCCAGTTCTTGTAATATTGAATTTGTTATATATTCTCCCGTTGTTTCTGCGAAGGTAATAAACTCAACAAAATGTTCCTCTATTGCTCCAGCTCAGGAATTTCAAAATCTTAATATTATTAACATTTGTTTAACGCGGCTGACATCCCTGGTACAATCGAGCAAGAAGGCGTAGAATTTGGCTTGTTTAACTCTAAATTGAATAAAATTGCTTTACTTAGACCTGGATTATTTTGTACTGAAAGAACACTAGATTCTCTAGTGCGGTGTTCTTTCAATACAAAATAATCTAGATCTAGGGGCAACAATTTATTTCAATTTTCCATGAAAAGCATTTCCGTGTGTAGTGGTTAGATGTTTGAAAAGAAGAACTCTGTGAAAATAATATAATTGTTACAAATTTTGTGATGCATGTAAAAATATACTCGAAAAGCTAAAATTTTCTGTTCTCGAGAAAAAAAAACACTAGCACAGATTTAATTTCAAACTAGGCAACTATCCACTTTTTTTAATTTCGATTTCTATAGAGAAATACATTATACTTACGACTTATAAAAGATACCTATGTATACATATTAATGTCAACAAAATCATTACGTTAAAGTCATTATAAAAGTTCATATTGACTTACCTTATAACCTTCGAAATATGAACTAAATCACAATATAAATTAACACTTTTATTCACTAAAACGCCACCGGGGCACTGACTCACTTTACAACACAATAAAAAGAAATTTTGTCCATGCGAGTCTAGTCTGCTAGTGTTGCATTCACAAAAGGAATTATTGTTTACATTATGCTCACAGAAGAAATACAAATATTTAAACGACACGGGGATTCCCCGTCTCGCGCGCTTAATTGTTTAGTTTCCATACGATTCTGGATAATGCCCGTAAAGTACTAATTACTCTCTTTACTCGCGCAACTGTATGAAAATAAATAAAAATGAATAACTAAATTAATAATAATTAAAAACTTTAAGAGGCCATCGCCGCCACTCACAGTGATCAAGTAATAATAGGCGCCAAACATCTTACATGTTCAGTGGTCACACTGGAAGTCTAATAGATATTGGAAATTTAGATAATAGCTACAGGCTCTCCTGGTTTGATTAACTTTTTTTGTGTGGTTTATTATTTATTCTTACGTATTTGTGTTTCTCTTTGTTGGTTTGTGCAGTGTTTTCACTCTGAAGAATGTCATGTGAAGTGCTACTGCTAAAAACTAAAACTTGCTATATACAAGAGCATTACATATGTCAGCCGCTTTTATTTCATGCGAGGACCTCTTTAACCTATATTATACAGTACCACTCCAAACAAAACAAAAAATTGTTTAAATGTTCGGATAACAGCTTTTGTTGCTCCACATACCATAAAACTATCTTCAAATCATGCGTGCATACCAGCATTGAATTTCATTTTTTTTTTAACATTTTTGAATGAAAAAGGCCTTTACCCTTTTCAAATAATGCCAAGATGGTATTTGTGTATATTATATCACAACGAGATGTTGGCGACTTTTTCGTAGGAAAACACATTTAATGTAATAAAAAGTTAATTATTAAATATCTGTTTAGTACACTTATTAAATTTAATTACTTTATTTTTAGAAATTTTTAAGCAGGTTTTGAGATGTATTTTTGATAAAAATCTCAAAGCGCGCATTAGGTTTTAGAAATATAAATATCACGCAAGTCACACTTGTGGTGAAAGACTGGCGACTGGATTTCAATTTTTAACATCGCATTTTTCAAAATATAGCTTCATGGGTGTTAATTGGAAATTTCAGCTCTTATAGTCACTGGCGTAGCTAGCTATGAAGGGGCCCCATATCAAAATTCCTTCGGGGCCCTTTTTTAGATATGAGAGCCCTGTTGGCGGAATTAATTATACTTGTTAGGGCCCCGTATCATTGATACGGCAGTAGCTACGCCCTGCTTATAGTTTTCTCTTGCATTTTTTTTCTATTGATATCCCAAGCTTATTTTAAGAAATTGAAATTAAGACAAAATAGGAGAAAAAGGGCAAAAAATGACTAATTTGTCAAAACAGGACCGAAAAACACAAAAATGGTTGCTATGTTGTAATTCGGAGCATTTCTTAAGGAATCCGACTACCTTTTATTAAAAAACGGAGATATTTATTTAGTACATTTTAAGAAAAATATTCTAAAATTAGTAAGAGAAAAATAAATTATTACTACTAAAATGGGTAAAAATTGACAAAAAAATGACATAAAAGGGGCCCGCTGTGTACAAATAGTAAATGAACAAATTCTTAATTTTGATGCATTTGAAATGACCTTTAGGATAAGATATTTTAATTTTTACAAAAACTAGAGCCCTTTATCTTAGTTATTATATGAAATTGCTGAAAAAAACAGTGCTTATATTTACATTAAGAACAGTAAATTTTGTAAAAAAACAGTGATTGATGAATGTGAAAGGTTAAAACAGTTCTACTGTTATACAGAACATACACAAAAAATTTCAGCAAATTATTTTAAAAACTTTTTGAGCAATCGCTGTCACCGTTTTAGCTTTTCGAAAAAAACGTATTTTAATGTTTGACATCTTATGTAAAGTAATGGCATCTGCTTTTGCTAAAACACTTGTAATGTTTGTTCTAGAGAATGGAAAATAAAAATCTTGATATTTTTATAAAACTAATAAGATGGGCTCTAAAATAAAATCATAAAAAAATGTGTCCTTTTTTTAAAAAAAATCACGATTTTAGGGTAGTCGGATACCTTAACTTTGACGATTTCAAAGCTACATGACCAGAAAAAGCTCTAAAATCTAACAAAATTTATTACTTACTGAAACAATTAAAAATGGTCCTTAATGATTAAGAGTAACACTAATTGTTGGGAAAGATTTTACAGAGCACAAATACACACACTGTAAAATGTATTTTTCATCATGACAATTCTATTATGAGTTATCCAAAGTTTCAAGTATTTGTATATACACTTTCAGTAATTTGATGTTAAATAGGAAACATTCACTGGTAAATATTGCATATTATTTATTTTGAGTTATATGTAATACAAACTCTGCATATTTTTTAGATTCTCAAACTACATTAACTCATCGAATTTCAAATCTTTTTTTCCAAATTTCAAGGAAGAAATCTTTACAATTATTTTAGTTCTTATAATTTCTGACAGATTTAATTTGTAATTAACTACACGACAACACATATATTCTGTAATAAATCTTAATTTATTTTCAAGAGAAAAACTTCTAATGATTATAATGTTTTACAACTTTTATATGTTGAAATTGAGGTGATAATTGTCTTAATTTGGATTATTATGAAGTATTACATATAGATATAAATATATTTTCCATCATATAAACTCTCAATACTAAAACAAGAGTAAACAAATACCACTGCATCTTATTAAGAATTTTTTTAAAAAAAAACTTGTATTAAAATTTTACTTTGTTAGATATTTAAAATATATTGATATAATCACTTTCCATACATAAGTAAGCCACTGTCTCAATTACCTACATCTGGGAGGAAAGGGTGGGGTGAGGGCAAAAATGCAAATAGCCATATTAAAAAAAATGTTTCATAAAAAAGGTACAAATTAATAGACTTTTGAATGAAAATAAAAGATCCATAGATATTTTTAAACAATTAAAAATATTTATATAAAGATTTTTACCTTTTCCCCTATTCAACAAAAAGACATATATAAATGAAAAACACAACCTAATGCAAGGACATTCTGCAAAACCTATAAATTATAAAAATGCTATCTAAACTTATATATATATAAGTCTCTATAATAGCAAAGGTTCATTTAAAATTATAGGAAATTATTTCAGAAAAATTAGCTCAATATGTATAAGTTCCTGAGAGATACTGAAGAGTTGTTCATGTCAAGTTCTTGGATTTATTTATACTAGGTTCAAATTAAAAGTAAATATCTTGAAAGGTGGCATTTCCATTAAATAACAATTTAATTGAAATAAAAGCAAGATCTGCATTTTAACATGCATATCTGATAAAAAGAGTAAATTTTACTCGTTCTTTAAACAAATTATTCTTTGACTTCTATACTAAGTTTTCGATTATAACTCTAATTAAAATAATTTAAAATTGCATGGAGATGATATATATGTATACTTAACACTATTTGCTTATATATAATTGACAAATTATTTTGTGTCAGGAAGAATGTGAAGAAAAAAATACAATGAAGTGAAAAATCTTTTATCTCGACCTTTACCACATAAATTAGACCAGAACTCAGTAATGAGTATAAAAAAATAACTATATGCATTAATAAATTTTATATAAAATACTTTTTGCATCAGATAAATTATTAGAAGCATCAAACTTCAGAGGAAACATTTTCACAATTGAAATACAGCATAAATTGTTTACATTATTCTGCATTTTCAAAAGGATGATGAAACTTTATTCTACCCTTTATTTTTACATTTTCACACATAGTTGAAAGAACATCATACATTTAAAGCACTTGTGTTAAATGTTATTTATTGCTGCTAGTAAAAAATAGAAAGACCTTCTCCTTCTTTCTTGAATTTTTAACTGGGAGACAGTACCATTAAAAATAATTGTCCAAAAATATGTCAATACATTTCAGGAATGAAATGTTTCAACTCCTTCAAATTAAATCCAATAAAACTTAAATGTAACAATGGACATCTGTCCCCCCCCCCTATTTGTGACATACATTAAAACATTCGTCATCTAAATGATTGATAGACATCTTCATCAATAAATAAGATTTTTTTTATATAAAAAGTTACCAATGGACAGATTGAATAAAAAATTAAACATAAAAGTACAACACATTATTAAATTAGCATTTTAAAAGCTTCTAAACAAATATTACAAATGCAAAAAAGATCAAATAAAAGCATTTGAATTACGATTCCTACTTTGAATTTAATACATCGATCAAATAAAATAAGATACAAATCCATTTATCATATTTAAAAGAAAATAATAATTAAAGCAAACTTATTTTTAAAAACCATTATACATCATTAATACAATCTACAAATGAAAAAAAATTAATTTAAAATATAAAAGCTTTTATAAAATTATTTGATTGTTGGAAAAAAATAACACATACAATCTTTTGAGAGCCTTTTATTTTGGAAGAAACACTTTTTTTAAATTTACATGTTCTACTTCACCAATTTGTGTACCCCCTTTTATATTTCAATCATTCTTAAAACATTTATTTTAAAGAGCAACTCAAAAGAATTAAATAAATAATTTTCTGTATTATATATGATTTCAATTCTGAACAATAACAAAATATACACAAGCATCTGCTATTATATAAAATAATTATAATAAGTGAGGAAAGATCACAGATGAATGTATTTACAAACTTATTTCACTACAAATACAAAGTCATGTCAAATATTTTATTTTAAAAATTCATAGGACAAAGGGGAAAAAAATTGTAAAAGATAATCAGATTTGGACTTCATAAAAAAAAGTAAAAAGTATACATAGGAAACAGCACTCCAAAAGCATAATTACAGCATTTAGAATTACACAACATATTAATACCTTTTCATTCTAGCATATTGAGGTAGGTAGCTGCCACATTGCTAGAATTTCCAAAGCATGTCAAATGCAACTGAATTGTCATCTTCTAAATCAAACAAAATTTAAAAGTGACTTGTCAATATCTACAAATTTATATCTTTATAATGACATAAATTAAGTACTTATACATAATACACAAATTGAACAGTACATGAAAGAACATACTCCCTTTACATAACTAGTGAATCTTAACAAAGGCACAAACCAGGATAGGTCCGTGTTGCACAATACAAATTACTACATTATAAGAATTGTTATATGGCACAAGAAATTATCTGGACCAATATCACATCTTGATGTGAAGTCGTAATTTGCACTGGAGGTGGTCCCAAAACGGATTTAATACTAAAGTTTATTTTTCATATTTCAATCTTGATACAAGAGATAGCTTTTTAGAGCTTTAGGTAAACTAAGTTCATGAACTCGCCCAAGGCGTTTTTTATTAATTTGTTGTCTTATGACTCTTCGACATATATCTTTTAAAGGCAAAGGTCCAGCTGGAAAAAAAAAGTTTCAATAGCATTATTTACTGGTAAAATAAAGACATGTTTAAAAACTTTTTTAGAGATAGCAGAATGAAATTAATCACTTATAATGTTGAAACTGAAAAAAATATATTCATTTTAAATATCCTACATGCAAAAAAACATTTTCACCATTTTTTTATAATTCAGATTTTTCTATTTTCATATATACAAAGTAGAAATGTACAAAAAATAAAGCAGCAAGTAATATATT
The DNA here is from genome assembly GCA_019973935.1 of Trichonephila clavipes. Classification (NCBI taxonomy): domain Eukaryota; kingdom Metazoa; phylum Arthropoda; class Arachnida; order Araneae; family Nephilidae; genus Trichonephila; species Trichonephila clavipes. The sequence goes on along the minus strand of BMAU01018352.1, from coordinate 25,501 downwards.
TTATAAAATATTTAATTTTGAATTATGAAAAAGTATTTTAATTTTTGATACATAAATCAGTTATATAATATACAATATGCTCAAAATGTGGAACACTTTAACACTTATCAAACTTAGCAATGTGCAACATATTTATAAAATGCATAAATTTCTAAGTTTCCTTTATACAAATCTGTAAATTTAAGCTTCTTTCTCAATTCCTAAATTATTTCATACTGAAAATGTACCACACTAAAATTTTAAATTCAACTATTATTTAGATTCAAGGGTAAAATTTTTACCATGATATTTACCAATTTTTAAAAGATGACAATCAATAAAAAAAAGTTTTACTACATATCAAAATATTGAAAAAATTAAGCTAGAAATAATTTTTTCAAACATCAAAATCCCTAAAAAATTATTAATTACATTAAAGAAACATTACCTCACACATTGCACTCCATTTCATTTTTTATCTTACATAAATAATAACAGTATGACTAACCTTTACACACACACAACTATCATTTTTTTTAATGTAATGAATTAGTGTGTTTTGAAACAAAAGATCCTATAAGAAGGTTTCAAATTTGTATCCTAAATTAATAATTGATTGGCTGACTCTTCTTTATCATCACATTGTGAAGCAACACAAAGGTAGTTGGCATATAATGCTCCAAACTTTCATACCATGTCAACATGAGGAACTTGAGCCCAGATAAATTTAATGTGCTTCAGCCCCTCAACACAGTACGTGCGGACTAGGATTTTAAACCACTACTCAAGCGAAACAATTTGGTGATGAGTTAGCTATTATGACGATGTTTATTTTGAGGACAGAAGTGATTTAATTTTTTTGCTACATTAATAATGATTTTTTTAAAAAATCAAAGATATTGAATTTAACTTCTCAATGATGTTTTAAATTGTTGCATTCATACAATCGTGGAAATTTTCTGTGCAGTTGATAATCTTTTGAATTACTGTTATAAAAATAAAAAAAAATATATCAAATGCTATTACAACTTTTTTGAATTAAAATTATATGCATCACAAATAAAAATGTGGTAAGTTCATTAAAATGTTTTAAAATAGTTGAAAAAATGTTGGAAGACATCTGTGAAAGGATTTCTGACAGAGGAGCATAATATTTGATAGTTAGCAAGGCTGGTGTTTAAGCATTCATCTTTTGCAATAAGAGTTATCACCAGAAGAATTCAAAGCATCACAATACTAGGTGGATGGAATCATTCAGCTAAATGAACTGGTGATGAGCTCTATACTAATGTTCCTGAAGACAATATAGTTATTTTTGAATAAATATAAATTTGTGTACATTAATATGTAAATTGTTTGCTTAGAATTATCTCACTAATTTATCACACAGATGTTAACAATACAACTGCAAGCAAATTACAACCAAAAAACCTCCTAAAATTCATGATATTAAATGATAGGTATCTGGATTCACGTTAAAGTAAAATAGTGTAAATGGAGAAATAATTAGTTGGATATCAGTTAACATTTGAAGAATTGTCATTGAAAGTTTTCATCAAAATTACATTATATATATATCAGGTAATATAAGACAGTTAAAAATAAATTGCACACCTTTACTACTAAAATACTAAGATGATAAAAAACTTGAAAAAAAAATGTCATAAATTTTACATATTTTTTTCTAATTATGGAAACATTAAAAGGGGAGGAAGGAAAGAAAATAACTTTAATACATCTTTCAAAGCAAAATATTCAACACTTTAATCTTCAATGATCAGTGAGAAAGAAAAAGTGCAACTTACATTAAAAAAATGATCCTTTTGTCAATTATTAATTAAACTTTTAACTATTGCAGAATAGACATTACTGCCGCTCATTTGGACGAGTGCTCTGCACTGAATGATCTTAACTGCATTGTAAAAAGGTATTGGAGAGCCCGTTGCCTAATGACCTGATGGTCAATGGCCTGGCATTTGTAAAATAAATAAAATACTATTGCAGAATACGTAAAAATTTTTTTTTTTTTAATTCTCCTGTTGATAATAATTTTTCTTTAAAAAATGCTATGTGTTTTCAAAAATTTAATCTATCCTTTCATAGCACAAAATCTGTATATCATAAGAAAAATTACAGTTGTGTATACCTAGAATTTAGTTTAAACCTTATAATACAAATTTGTATTGTAATGGATTTTTGCATCTTAATTTCAGCAACTTTTTTACTTTTTAATGTAAAGCATTAAGCTAATTTGATTAGCTTTACACTTTGCAAGCAATGAATTAAAATGACCTGGTTTTTCATTCTTTTTTATAATGAAATCCAATTTTTTCCCCCATATTAAAGGATAGATTGTTCCTCAAAATTAATATGACTTGTCATCAGAATCTCATATCCACAAATCCTATTAAATCATACATATATGCAACAAGAGGTACAACAAAGACAAGTTTTATTACCCACTAACTTAAAATATTATTGAATTCAGAAGAAAAATAGAAGTGATTCCAACATATCATTGGGATATATAATGAAACAATTAGCTGTCAGGCTTTAATCATGACAGAGTTAATTTTGAGAATACTGATAAGCCAATGAAATATTGTACACAATCTTTTTTCTTGACATTTACATGCAAGAACAGCATAAAACTTTATGACATAGTCTAAGATCCTTTACTTTAATTTGAACAATGAATGTAATAATTTGACCTCAAAACTGAGCACATTTAGCACAAAAAAGATAACATTTTGGAAAATCATCATCAAGTATCTGAATAAATCTATTAAAATATCAAGCACTTTGGTCATTAATAAAAAAATACTTTTAAAAAGATAATCAATATTGCTCTATATCTACTTATATATAACTCAGTATTAATCATATATAACCAAATCAATCAATGTAAGAAAGTTTTTTTAAAGATTAATTAAAATGTTAACATTATAAGGCAGTAAGACATGACTTTAGGTCAGTGATATTAAACCTGCGGCCCGCCAACCCTTTCTGAGTAGCCTAATCATTTCACTAAGAGAGAGAAATTCGATTATTAAAAAAACAATGCTCTAAAAATTTGGAGAGAAATTCTATCAATCATCAATCAAATCTATCAGTTTTTCCTTTCTTGATAACAGAACTAAAAAAAAAAAAAAAGAGGCTTGATCCTGGATGAAAGGAAATTGAAACTACTCCATAACTCAGTACAAAATGCATAAAAGTACATATTTTCTGTGTGTGTGTGTTTGATAGACAGGTGTGTGAACATGGTATTAAAATAAAAGCAGAAAATAAGTGAACACTGATCAATTTTGCTTTGTCCAATGTTAATTGGTCTTTGAGTGCCCCTCCCCCCATTATCTTCATGTTGCGGCCCGCGTAAAATACCTGTATATGCATGTGGCCTGGCAGGAAAAAAAGGTTGAGTAACCCTACTTTAGATAAATACTAAAAATTGGAGGAAAAAAAACGTAGTGTTTAATACATGTTAAGTTTTTTTAAATAGTATTTTTTGAAGTTTTCTTTAACAAATATATTTCAATTATTTTTAATTTCACACTGCCACAAAAATGTTCTTATTTTAAATAGCAATAGTCCCATATAAGCTTAGAAAAAATCTATCACATAATTTCTTTCAAAAGAAAAAGACCTATAAGTAAATTAATTCACTTTTTTCTTAATTTTATTTTATATAAATTTACAAACCACAAAAATTATAAGACTATTTTTTAATTCATCAAAAAAAAAATTTTTTTTTTCTTCTTTGAAATCTATCTTCAAAAAAAGTGAAAAAAAATACTTTTACAAAGATATTAATGAGTAATAACTATTCACTATCAAACTTCTGGAAGTTGTGGAATAAAAAGAGAAAAATACATTTAGCTTAAAAAAAGTATGATTTTTAATTTGTTACTTCCTATCTGGAGCAATATACGAGTCTTACTTTAAAAAACATGGATTCAATAAAATAGATATTAAATATATTTTAAGTCGCCCATTCAGTATTGTGGTTAGTAATGCTGACTGCTGTGTCGTTGGGCCTGGGTTCAATTCCCGGAGACGACATGGATGTTTGTAAATGTATAGTGCCTTTGCGGCATGGGGATACTTTAAATAGCCGTCGAGCGACAAGTCCTCTTGTGAGGTTGGTGAAAGGGGAAGAGATGTGAAAGGCCCCTGACCCCTCCTAGGGTGCTCTTACCAATTTTTGTAACTTGAAATAAGCAATATTATCCTATTAAATGCATTCACAACAAACACAATGACAGAACAGAATTTGGAATGTTTCATAATGTTGCTGTGTTTGGCTACATGGTCCTTAAAACCATTAAGTATACAATATTCTTTACTACAGCACCTTTAAATTTTTTTTGAATAAATAATTACCAGTAGAAGAAATAAAAATAAAATACTTACGATCTAAACCTCCAAAATATTTAATTGTTATTTCGCAATGCCCCCATACAGCACTAACTACAGGATATAGCTTCTTGCCTTTTAAGCCACGGAATGCTACACCTAAATATTGTCCATCAACAACAAATGATAAGGTACCTTCATCCATGTCTAAAACCACCAATAAGCTGTCTGGAACCACGAAGGGTTCATCAGAATTCAAAAGGCTAGGGTATGTAACACCAGGATTATTTTTCACATCATGATATAGTTTATTCCTACCCAAATCCCAACCCCAAGATTCTGCATTACTCCCAACAAGGGATTGATAGCCTACAGAATGCAAAGGAGCATCTCGAGTTGAAACACCAACCACTGCATGAGTTCCTCGTTGTCTCATATTCCAATGGATTTCCCAAGCATGAAGACCTCTAGTATATCCTACTTTGCCTCTTATACAGTCTGTACTCTGAGCTACAGGATGTCTGTGAAAAGTTAGTTTATCATCCTCTTTGACAAAGATGTTTAAAGAACGATCGTCTGGATTCCAGGCATGTTTTAATTGCTGCTCACGACTTGCTGGAGGCATGTCAAGCAGTACATCAAGTCGACCAGGCCTTTGAAAATCAGGATTGATGGCAAGTTCCTTTGCCATCGGCCTATATATTGTTGCAGAAGATACTCTTGATATCGATACAGTCTTGATACCACCTGAAGCTTTCTGCCCCATGTTCATTGGCCAGTATGGTGGAAGAACTATTGGTGGATAATTTGCATATATTGAGTGTACAGCAGAACCAAGATGAGGCACTACTGAAATCTGAAAAGGTCTGTAAATCCAGAATCTCTGTTTGGGTTTTGATGCTGAGGCTTTAATAGGGCGGCCTAATACTTGATGCCTTCGACTAAGCCTCAGGAGCCAGTCTTCAGGAATAAAAAACCCATGTCCTGAATAATTTGGCAGTGGCAAGCCAAGAGGAGCCGTGCTTGAATTCCTACGCAAGTCCCAACGAGACTGCTTATACCTAGAAGAAATGACTAATTTCAAACACATTGAAAATAAAATAATTGTAGATAGCAATTTATAAAAATAATTCAATTATAAAATAAATAAAGCATGTAATAAAAAACAAAGATAATTTTTTAGCAGCTTTGATAGATTTCAGATAAATAATTTTAAAGAAATAAAAATTCAGTATAATAAAGCTTTATTTTTTATTTAAATTTTCTTTCCATGAAATTAAGATTATAAAAAATTAATAATTTGCAAGAGCATAAATAAATAGTGGTAAAAAGACAATAGTAGAATTTGGTAATACATATTACTCTAACCAATTTGACTTGTAAAAATAAAAATATCAATCTAACAGGAACACCCCCCCCGACACACAAATGAGCTGCTTAAAAATAAAAAACATTTAACATATATACATATTTAAAGGAGGAAAAACAAACATTGAGGAATTGCCTATGTTGCAAGAGAAAATTATATTAAAATATCTTAATGACATAAAGCAGAAATTTAATATTCAGAGAAAAATAATGGTGTGATTAAATAAATTCTTACAATAAAATTTAATAAAAAAAATTCTCTTCAACAAAACTTAAAATTGATAAATTATTCTTTTCTTGAAATTTTTAACATTTTTATCCCATAACTGTAGACATTTAAGGTTACTCAACTTAGGGATATTATTAAAATTGTACACAATTTTATTTACCAGAAAATAATTAACTCCACATCCTAATATTATTTCCTATTTATCCCAAATATATCTTAGATTAGGATTATCTTTTTTCACGATAGTTCAAGGGGAGCATACACATAAATTTGAAATCAACAGAATAGATTTTTATTTTCACCTGGATACAAAATATTTCCCTTCATACCTTGGATTAAGATTTTATGATGTAAAGAAACTGTCCTTTTTAAGCAAATCACTGGAACAACAATGTGAAGTTATGATTAAATATTTTTAATAAATAATTCCTCAAAATATCAATTCATTTTTCTAACAAAACTTTAGCTCAAATTTTTCCTCTTATTTTATTTTGAACTATAGAAAGGAAGGAGTCTAAATAAATTAATAATTTCCAAAAATAATTTAAAACAATGATGAAATCAAAAATGCGAAATAGGCATGAAACAGTTTCGCTCTTCTAATATGCACAAAAATTAAGTTATAGTATAAAAGACAGGATTTTATTAAAGTTCTTTGTTTCTACTAGGACGTTATTGTTTACTCTAATAAAATTTGTTCAAAATAAAATAAAAAATTGCTGCATATTGCAAAACCTTTTTTTGGAAATTTCGATTAAAAAAATTTGATAAAATTTAGTTACCTGCGATCCATAATATGAGTTCAAGTTTTACCAAACAGTATTAATACTTCACTGCAAGTTGAACAATGTCGCCAAACGATTTTTTGGATAGACAAAAGTTACTGAACTGCGGCAGGCTTCGTAGCTTTAGACACATTACCCGAAACGAGAGGCCCATATGAAAGAACGAACAGCTGCCGCGAGAAAAACCATCTGGCGACCCCACGTATAGCAAATAAAAACATAAAAAAGGGAAGTGAATGAGGGAACGAATTCTCTTCCCCCTGTATATACCATGATCGTATGAATCGAAGGGAGAAGGAATGAAAGAACACACCAGTGAGACAGGAAACTTACACCCTCCTGCATTTAAATTTTTGGCGCTCGAAGAGGAAAGGGGGTAAAAAATTAAAATTCAGCTTCCGGCATTTTTTAAAGAGAAACTTGTATACGTCAGACAAGCATAAAGATTGGATGCATCTTAAAAACAACATTTTAAAGAATAACGAGAAAAGAATAAAAAATGCTCCTCTGATGGTCAATCAATAAGAAAATTTATGCATAAATAATTCATTTTTATAATAAAAAAACCAGGTTTATATACATATTTATTCAAATAAAATGATTACGATTAGTAGCACGTAGAAGAAAATGGACTGGCAAGTTTTGACCTCATTCATGAAATTACAAGAACAAAAACTTGTCATCCTTGAATGCTGTAGAAGCCTGAATGCGCAAGCGCTTCATTTACAAGCGAACAAATTCAATACATGTAGCAAATTTGATAAATCAAACAAACAAAACCTGAAAGCATCAAATTATGTAACAAAATGTTTCACTTCTTTCATTTTCCAACATCGCCTTGATTTCAAACAGACCAATCAACAATATTTTTTTTTTGAAAACACACAAAAATTTTTCTATGTGCCATACCGCGTTACATCTTCATTTCTTATTAAATTTTGTGTGTGTCTCCCCTTTACAAAATTTAAAAAAAGCCAGATGTTCTTCACTTACGGAAGTTCATAAGTCGAGAAATTTATCGACTAGTGGCAAATGTTTAGCAATAATTCTTTTGGTAATCTAAATTTTTTTAAGAAATAGAAAAATAATGATTATTAAAGAAAGATTTATCGTTTTAAAATTCGTATACAATAACATGATTTCCGCTTTTGGCAAAATTACGTTAACAATGAAATTTAAGCTATAGTCCATTTGTTTGCCCTCTGCACTCCTAAAAAAAGCTTAAAAATTACGATTCATTTTCCCAAATATTAGAACTCAAAATGGGGGTCATGATTGATTTACAGAAAATTACAATTTTTCATCATTAAAATTAATTATTAAGTGCAATAAACTTTTTTCATTTATTCCTAATTTTCAAAACAATTAAACTGTATATTCAAATTAATACAAAAGTTTCGTAATACTTAAAATTTACTTTTAGAACAAAAGGTATAAAATGCCCTAAAACTAATAGAGATAAATATAATAGATACAAAAGTTTTTAAACTTAGAATAGTTGATAAAAAATACAAAATCAATACCCCCAAAAAAATTACGCATATTACAATTTTAACAGCTTTTTGGAAGGCTTCACTTAAGTCCTTAAAACATAAACCAAAAGACAAAAATTTAAAGAGATGTTGGCTTTCAACAAGTTCTGTGTAATGCTAAGCAAAAAATAAATAAATAACCCCACAGAGGTCAATTCTTATCACAATAATCGTTGAAATAGCGAGGGGGTATCTTATTTCTTCTATACACACAGAAAAATAAAAGCATTCATAGATTTTATGAGCTCTAGGTTACAGATGAATGTTAAGAAAGAGGGACAAAATTGGTACGTGTTGAGACGCAAAACACGATAGACATTTTCATAGAAGGTAATGCATAAAAAACCTTAGAACTATTGATGATACCCAACAGCATACAACTTTCATTTCTTTTATGTGTACATTTACCCATTCTATAAAACATTTTATTTTAAAGCAATAGTATGGAAATTGATCCTTTCCCTAATATTACAGCCCAATATACTGATATGATAGTGCTTAATAGCTTAAAACATATTGATGCCATTTTTAAAATTTTAACTCATCGAAGATCATAAATGGTATTTTATAAATTCACTAATTTCAGCAGTTTTCTTAAGTAATTTAAATTTTTGAAAACTGAATTTTAATGCGATATTTCAACTTCATTAAACAGAATATCGTATCACTAACAGAATATGATAAACAAAAGATAACACTCATATTAAAATATAATTTCACATTTTTCTTTTCTTTGACAATTAAAAATATTCCATCACAAAATAAATTCTTCAAAATCCTATTTTAACTCTTATATGAGTTTTTAATATTTTCTAAACTAACATTTAAATTACTGAATTCCCACTTTTTTAAAAAAGCAAGATACAATTTACAAAAACTAGAATTAAAGGGAAAAAATTATAAAAGATGTAATCAATTTTTTTTTATAAATTTTCAAATTTCTGCACATATTCAAATATTGTAAAATGTGTTTTCAATGAATCTCTCAAAAGTAAAATAATTAATATATCTAAAAATTCATGACATAGCTATCCCACAATCACACCTCAGATTTAAAAAATACCAAATACCCTTGAATATACTAAATAACAATATTTTCTAATAGATAAATAAAATAGATTTCATAAATTAAGTGCAGATTGATTGATTGAATATTAACGTCGCACTGTTCAGCTACACGAGGGCTTTTGGCGACGGACCACGTAATTTTGAACCATGGTCAAGTGACGTGGACGACACCTGAGCTGGCACCACCTTCTCCTAACTACCACACCACACCAACGGGAGGACGTTTCAGCTCTCGACAGATAAGTACAGAGAGAACCCATAACTTCATGCAACGTAATTCATATAGTATTAAGCTTTTGAGAATGACAAATTAAAAGAATTACCTAAAAGTTTTACTCCAACACCGTAATTAAAGACAATATTTTTGTAACTAAAAATATACAATTTAGTATTTTAAAAGCGAATTATTTGAATTCTTACAAAACAAAAAAAAATATAAATACTGATGATTTATATTACTAAGTTGCATTAATAAACTAGTATCAACAATATTTAACTTGCAAATATTTTTGAATTTCAACTTGTATATACAGTCGGACCTCTATTTAACGAAGTCGCTAAATCCTGAAAAAAAAGTACATTAGGTGGAAAATTCGTTAATTAGGGATTCATCTTTCATAGAAACTATATAAAACAGATTTTTTTATAAATTGATAAACACTATATATTATTTTTAAAAAAAGTAATTATTCACTTTTTTCCTTTTTGATAATTAAAACATCTACTTTATAAATCTTACTCAAAAAGAAATCTGCAAGGAAGGCCAGAAAAGGAGAGGAAAAAAATGTACACGAATACACCATATTTAAATAATTTTTTTAAAAAAAATTAGTGAGTTTTAAAGACTTTTCTAATTTTAAGCCTATTAGTAATTTTTAACATACATTATTTAAAACCAGTAATTTCAAGCAGACATTACAACATGAATCCTTAAATTTAATTACTGATAAAACTGTTCACTTTATTTGAGTATTTTTATTTCAAATATTGTAGAAATAAATTTTATTGCTCTAGAGGCGAGTTAGGCACCTGGTAAAATCAGTTCAAGGCCATTGATCACTACAGAATGTGTTAAAAGAGAATAATTTAAAATGTCCAGAAAACTTTTTTCAAAATAAGGAGGAGGAAAAATTGAATCACAAGAGAAAAGGCTAGTTTAACAGAAAAAGCACTTCACTAATTGGAGGTTATTTTACAAAGAAAATAATAAAATGTTACAAGTTTGTATGATTATATTATGTTTAAATTATATTTGATTCATTTCTCAAAAACTGAAAACTTTTAAGCAATTAACTGTGCTTAGTTAAACACAGTTTGCAAACTGTGCTCAAGTGTAGATGATTGTTTTCAAATCAATTGGCATTTTTAATTCCAAAAGTGTTGGTTACAATTCTTAACATAGCATTTCAACACCAAAAATATAACTTCATGGCATGCAAATTTGTACTTCTGCTGTACTTTGGAAGCAACACAATCTCACTTTTTCCCTGTTGTTGGCAAATCCTCATTTTTAGAAACTTAGATTAAGTTGAATCATTAGTCAAAAAATAGAAACCCAAACACGAAAAGGTGGCTATGTGTTTGTTGAAACAGAACTGGGAAAATCCTGTAATGGATTGTCATAATGTTATGTCTACAGGTACCAGATATGTGTGCATTTTTTAACTTAGACAATTTTTAACACACACACACACACAATGTAGTTCGGACAATATAATAGCTTTATTTTAAACATTCTTATGACAATAAAAATTCAAGTATACATATATTGATAAGAATAAAGATAATATATGCATGAATAAACACATGTGTGAATTTTGTTTTCATCTTTATAATTCAAGCAATTTTTTTTTTCTGTATACATATACCTGCCAATTTTTAAAAATGACAAAGAGTAAAATAATGAATAATGGAAATTTCAAGGAAACTTAAAATAATGTAAGAATATTCATATTTTTTTAAAGAATTCAGAGAAAATTTCACGGCAAAGATATTTTTATAAGAAAATTAACTGGAGGTTGTTTTTTTTTTTTGCATTAACTTGATTTATAAATACTACGACCAAGCAATAACGATCAATTAGACAAGTGCTTAAAATTTTTTAAGGTTTCTTTACTATGTGAACTTTGAAAGTTTTATTGATGGCAAAATATATCTACATGCATATCATCTATTTTTAAAGGTAAAATGATGGTAAACGATGTTATTTCGAATCTTCACATGATGGTATTATCATTAGCCACAGTGAGAAATATACAAGTATGACACATGTAACAAAATTAAAATTTCCTGACCTTTATGAATGCAGTAGTGCAATCGACAGGTAGATTTTTCAAAAATGCTTGAAAATTAGCAATTTAGGCAGATGAGCATAATGAAAGGCTGAAAAGCAAAAATTTTACACCCAGAGTATAAAAGCAGATATATGCATATATAGTCTAACCCTGTTAAAGTAGATATGTCGGGACCCGTAGTTAATTACAGATTAAATCAACAGTGAGCTACAGCATTAATATAAATTAAGCAAAATATAAACATTTTAGAATTTATGACTTCTCTGGGTCTTTCTGTCCCAAAAGAAAAAATAAATTTACTTTGACACTTAAAATATTTAAAAATGTATTGTATGAGTAAAAATATTTAAGTAAAAATATTTTACTAACCAATCCTCTGTTAGTTTGAATGTTTTTTACTGGCATTTTGTTTCTTTTTAATCTTTTACAAGACAGATTGTATTCAGTGGGTTCTAATATGAGATCCCTGTAGCTCAAAATAACCTAGTGATACCTTTTTAAGATCCTTAAAGCAGCAATGTATGACTGGAGTTTGTTTTGAAACACCCACACACATTGTTATCATTAAGATTCACACTTTTGAGATTCTTTAACAATATCCTCTCTCTCTCTCTTGTCCTATTTTGTTCCTATAACTTATAGATCATGATCAATGGTTGATTACATTTCAACCAAATTATGTAATGTCTACCTAGTTATAATTTCCAATTTAAGCTTTCCTTAAATTCACATTTGTAAAACCTTTGGTAGCAACTTGATCCTTTGTAACTGGACCAAGTCATCTGTGGATCTTACTCTCAATTTCATAAAATGAAAAATAACAATTTTGACAGTGCTATGTCTAGAAGTGAAATTACAAGCTATTGCTTAAAAAGAATACTAATCAAGGAAACTATGGTAACACTGTATTACAGAACCAGCAAAAACAGGGTTCAACAGTACACATTCAAACACAAGTATGTATATTCAAATAAAATAGTTTAGAATAATACAGTGAAACAGAGAGAGGTTTAAAGATTTTGTTTTAATTTAAATTATACTTAATAAATCTATATTCATAAAAAAGAATAAAATAAATTCAAAATTTAAAATTTGTAATGATTGGAATTATTATAGAAAAATTAAAACAATCTAAAAAATTAAATATTTTTGAACATAAATGTTGTGCGCATTAAAATACAACAAAACACAACACCTTTTAATATCCGAAATATAAACGGATGACATCCAAGCTGGCACTCTCTGCTCCAAACTCCCACACCACGCTAACGGAGAAATTTTAGCTTCACAGATTTAATATGCATCCGCTCCTCTACATTGTGGGTCTGCAGTGGCACCAGGACTCGAACCTGCAACATGCCGGCCATGAGCTCATGGGCATAACCACTAGGCTACTGCACCCGAATCTTCTCTTAGCACTTTCATAACAAAAAGGAGGATCAGGTTGGTTAAGGTATGATACAGTCTTGGCCAGTGTATGAGTCAACTCATTACCCAAGGCTTCGCAATGGCTATGAATCCATTGCACTTGGACAGTATAACCACTATAAATCAAAGAATCAATTACAAGTTAACAACTAAATACAAGTCCATTGTTTGAAAGTAGGACTAAAGAAATTATTTTAATAGTGGCTTCTGAATGAATATCATAATGTTCTGATCATCTCTTAAAAAGATTTCAGTCAAAGTCATCTGGACTGCTGCTACTTCAGCATCATAGTTGGTACAATTTGCAGCAACAACATTGTTAAGGCTTAAAAGCTGAAAGTAAACTCATACACCAGTATTATGACCAGCAAAATTAGCAGAGCCATCAGATTACACATGCAAGCAGTGTATCGTATGAATTTTTTCTCCAATAGTGACCCAGACAGCAACCTTCAATTCCGTCCCACTGTAAAATTTCTTACTGGTCAGCAGAACAAAGTCCAAATTATAATTTGCTGTGTTCAAATGTTGTAGAAACATACCAAGTTAAAACAATAGCTGTCTTTGGATGAGGGGATATCAGAAAAAACAGACAATTCATTTGTCACATGCAAGGTGGTAGGTAGGTTGGGATTATAACCTACACTCTGAAGGTGTGTATGTCTTCAAGAAATCACCACGTTTCATCAATCTCTCAACCAACTTGAGAACACTTATTTTCCTGTAATGAATCTAGGATTTAATTATCAGTTTGAAATTGCATGGTCTGGATAGGAAGAAAAAATGTGTCACCAGTGTTCAATTTTAGTATTCACAATTATCAAAGTATTGGATTGTCCAGAAAATTAATATTTATTTTTGATAGGTAGCACAAGGATAGGTCTGAATACATCAGAATAATTAAAAACAAATGACATGCATACACATTCTAAAAGATAGTACTTCAGGCATACTCGCAAATGTTTGGTAATGATACATTAATTGTCTGTTTTACATGCCTTGAATACGGAAGAAAAAGTACATTTTATACTCTGAATGCTTTTCTTTCACTGGAAAGGCAAAAATGCCATACAAGTAGTAAACAAGATATGGCAAAGGTGCAATACCTGAAAGAACTGTGCAGAAGTAGTTTCTTGTGATTTTAAACCTGAAGATCAAGAATGCCCTGGTATACTCTCTACCACAGATGAAGATCAGATTGAAATACTGACTGATAATATTACAAATACTAAAATCCATCACCCATCAGCATTTTTGCAAAGCATGGCAACATAAATCATTTTCATGTATAGATTCAAAATGATTTAACATTAAAAAAAAATTGGATAGCATTACAATTTGCAACATGCTATATAAAATAATGAGGAGACAATGTTTTTGAAACTAGAGATGGGAATGAAAATAGGAATCATAGCAATGTTGAGCGCAAATAATCTTAGAGAAAATAGAATGAACCACTTTTAGCCACACCAAAAGTCAGTCTTCATCTGAAGAAGGTCATGCTCTGTGTTTGGTGAAACTGGAAAAGAATAAAGCATTACGAGCTTGTGACACTCATAATGCATAAGCGATATTCTGGCTTACTTAAGTAATTTGTTTCTTCCCCATCCTTTGATACACCTTACATGCAATTAAAACAAAAAATTACTAAACAATATGCTGAAGCTGAAAATGTAAGGTTCATAGCATTATTGCAGGACTTGCAATTAGGTAATAGGGCTCTGCCACACTTGCTCATGAATGAATGAATGATTGAATATTAACGTCGTACTGTTCAGCTACACGAGGGCTTTTGGCGACGGACCACGTAATTTTGAACCATGGTCAAGTGACGTGGACGACACCTGAGCTGGCACCCCCTCTCCTAACTACCACACCACACCAACGGGAGGACGTTTCAGCTCTCGACAGATTTAACGTGCATCACTGCCCTACACGGCGGGTCTTTAGTGGTACGGGGCTCGATCCCGTGACAAAGCAAACCACGGTCCGATACCTATACCACTCGGCTACCGCGGCCACACTTGCTCATGAAGGTGAAGGAATTAAACAACAGAGGCCTAATGACATCTTACAGACACTTTTTCTACAGCATTTGACTTTGAGAATGCAACAGATTTTATCTGTTTATGATACTTACATCAAGAAACTAGTAGAAATTTCTTATGAAGTAGCTGAAACATTGTTGAATATGGCAACAGATTGTGAAATGTTGCAAGTTACTTCATTAAAAACTTTAGAGAAAAAGGTAGATGCATTATCACAACAAATTAAGCTTTGGTCTACCCCAGGGGTGTCAAACTCATAGCCCACAACGAACATTTTTGTAGCCTGCCCAATATATTAGCTAACACAATAATATATAATAAAATAAATTTGTCCTGAAAAAGGAAAGATAGCACAGAAGAGGTGTCAAGTGGCAGGATGCAAATATTAAATTTTTCTTGTTCCTTCATATATGTTTATTATAATGTATTGTTCAAAATAAACTAACATTTCTATGAATATGGATTTTTTTTTTGTGGTCTGCCGAAAGTTAAACCATATTTGTTTGGCTCAAGTTAGCCTTTGAATTTTACACCCTTGAATTTGCCCCGAAGACATAGCTGATTTAGAGGTACAAAATCTTGGTCATGTTCTCCTGCCGACGAAGCTAACAAAAGCTGTTGGCATCATCGTCATTATGCTGAAAAGGTTAAATGATGCATCAAGCCATATTCATTTTCATAAAACTGAATGAATCGTCAGGTTTAGCGGTTGCAATCGTTTGAGCCACAGATTTGTTTTGGACCGTAATTCCCAATTGAAGTTTTTGATAGGTAGTGGCATGGATTGTTCCATTTTTCCAGCTTCTTTTGCTAACCTAACTTGATGCATACCTGACATTAATTTTGTTTTATAAGCAGCAAACCGTTTTGTTATTCCTGCTTATGAACCAAACCTTTAGTATTGGATCTTGGTTTATGGTGTTTAATTCCTTGGACTTTTATTATTGTGGACGTTTCTAAATCAATCTTGGGTGCCTATTTCATAGAGAAATTTGAATTACTGCTTGATGTTAAAAATCGTGCACTTATTGATCATGTCACCTCACTAAAGGTGAGTGCTCAATCAATAGTTCACCGATTGGAACAATTTTGGGCAAAATACTATAACATAAATAGCTTCCGTAGTTTCCAAACATATAACCAGACCTGCCTTAAATCTAATATCAGTGAAACATTTCGCTAGTCACTGTATATAAACCAAAAGACCTCTCGTATTCAGTTGACCCCTAGACAAATTGAGATCTTTAAAATTGGAATTCATTTGTTAGACCAAGGCATAATTCAACCACCTCAAATTCCATGTGGGCTAGCCCCATTTATTTTGTAAAGAAGATAGATGGCACTTGGTGTACATACATGATTTTACAATGGCCTTGTATTGCAAAACTATTTTTTCAAAGATGGATTTGGTTAAAACTTACAACCAGATACCAGTCAATAAAATACTTCAGATATTGAAAAAACAGCTACCACAATACCTATTGGCCTTTTTTAAAACACTTGTATGCCATTTGGTCTCAAGCAGGAGGGTTCAACTGTCTGAAAACTTTTCTACACATCTAAATGACCTATGGCAATCACAAACCACTTATCCTTGCCTTCTATCAAAAGACAAATGCCTCCCTGTCAGACTAGACACTTGACCTAATTTTCATCAGATAACCGATACAGCTCAGGTGATTCAAACTGCAATGCCAATGCTTTTTCTCGTATTTCTGAGATACATTTACCTTCAAAATAGATTGAGGCTATGACTTGGGATTAAAAGTTTGATGATAGTCTTAAGTCTTTGAAATTTCAATTCTGAACCAATTGCCAGCAAATGACAACTTTCAAACGGTATTAAATTGAGATGTGTGACAGTTCTACTAGTACCATACGACCATTCGTTCATCTGAATATCTGAAAAATTGTTTTTGATTGAATCTGAAAAAAATTTTTCAGTCCACAAAGGTTTTTCATATCATTCCAGCATTTTTCCAATAACTTAATGACACAATATAATCCTTACAACCAGTTCCAGATTCTAATAATTTCAAGAGATATTTCTTCATAAAGAGTTAGTTAAAACAAGTCATGTTTTTGTACGTAGGGATACAGTTTGTAGACCACTTCAACAATCCTACAAAGTTATATCCAAAACCAACAGTCTTTACTTTGGACATCTGTGGCCAGAAACAAACTGTATCGGTTGATCAACTCAAGCCAGCATTCCTTATGAATGCCAAATTGAAAATTGATAATATTGTACATGCCACCATCATAACCAAGTGTCCTCAATACAAGACACATTTTGCTCGAAATGTTCGATTCCGAATGGATCCTAAGCTTTAATCGACTTTCGGTTTCGAGGGGGGAGCACTGTGGCGCTCGTAAAACTTACTTGGCCACTATGAACTTTAGCTAGCCACATACATGTAAATTATTGCAGTCTCTCAGTGATGGTTCAACTAAACTGGCTGCTGATTTTTATATTTAAATACATTGCAATTTTAGTTGTGGTTGTAAATAAAGCTTTCGAGTTAACTTTGTCAAATCATTCTGTATCGTTAACAAGTGATCAGGTACTATCTGCATTCAACTACCATATCTCCACAAGCTTTTACCAAATGAAAAGATAAATTAAAAGAAGTACTGTTCCCATTTGGACGAAATGTCCAATTGGGTTAAAGACAGCAATTGAACAAAAACATCCAGAAATAGCAAATCAGTAGGATGCTGTGTTTCTTTAGGATAATGTGCAGTCTCATGTATCTTTAATAATTAGATAGAAATTATAAGAGCTTAGTTTATATGTTCTACCCCATTCACCAAATCTCCCACCTTCAGATTTTTAATTACAGTAGAACGTCGTTTATCTGAACATTTATTATCCGGACCAGTTTTTTTCTTCTCAAC
Organism: Trichonephila clavipes; assembly: GCA_019973935.1. Taxonomy (NCBI): domain Eukaryota; kingdom Metazoa; phylum Arthropoda; class Arachnida; order Araneae; family Nephilidae; genus Trichonephila; species Trichonephila clavipes. The sequence goes on along the minus strand of BMAU01018352.1, from coordinate 7,516 downwards.
TACATATACTGTATATGAACACATTCTCGAACAGTGCAATGCTCAACAGTTGTTACGCTTGAGGCCAAAAATGTGAAAACCCATGGTCAGGGATATTTGGAGAATTTCAGTTGTGTGATTTGGTAAACATCTGTGCAGAATATTAGGTCAATTTGTTTCCAAGTGAGGGAGTATATATGTGCTCCTTTGTTGAGTTGTGAACAGTGAAAAATAAAGTGACTATTTTCCCACAGTAAAGGTAAAATTGTAAACTTTGCACCAATTTTGCTTTTTCTTCAAGCATGTTTCCCACAAGTGATGATTTTCAATATTCATATAATGTCCAGTTTCATATGCTGCATGGATCGCATTCGGTTATCCGAACAATCCCGTATTTGAACTGTGTTTGGTCCCAATTGATTCGGATAAACAACGTTCTACTGTATTTTAATCATTATCATTATATTCCTCTTAATGGAAAGAGCTTCAATTTATCTTTGTTCAAGATAAAACATCATGTACAAAGTTTTCGTCTAAAAAAACTGGAGACTGTGGAAAGATGAAATTTTCAATTTGCCTGAAAGATGAAGCCGTGGAACAGAATATAGTACCTATACAATTTAATAAATGCTTAGTAAAATTTTAAGTGAGCTGCATTTAAATTTTCCTTCAAAATAGGCATGAAGTTTTCAGACAACCAAATAGTATATTATACACTTAAATGCTTTATTTTGTAGCAGAAACATGTAAACAAGAAATAAATAGTACAAAAAAAAGAAAGCATAGAAAGAAAATCTATTCAGTAAGTGTAATTTTCATTTTATTTGAAGACAGCATTGAATTTAATTAAAATTAGAGTTTATCTGTTAAAAAAGGGGATCTATTAACATAGCATTTGCAAAATAAGCATTTCAAAACAATATTTATCCTGTTTTTAGTCTCTATATTTTGTCAATTTCCCTATATATCATTAATAATTTACAAAAACAACAGACCTTTCATGATGAAAGATAAATAACTTTCCAGGTTAGATCCCAATGAGATACAAAATGTTTAATTTCTAAGTAATTAATCATTGAATTTAGAGGGGGAAAAAGGAAAATTAAAGTAACCATTCTAAATATTACATTCTTCTTAAATTATAAGGGAACAATTCTACAACAGGAAGCAAAGAAAGAAGGTTACAAACAAAGAACATTCAAATGGTAATTGCCTCCACAGAAAAAAAATATCTGTGAACTTGTTTTAAAAATATACAATTAAGGAAATTTTACAAATCTTTTAAAACTACATAAATAAGCTGCTGTGTACATAAAAAGATTATTCAAAACATTAAAAAATTTAATTTTTATTCATATCAACTTAATTCTGTTAAATGCAAGGTGTAGAAAAATTAGGGGTGACTAATTTCTATATTTTAAAGCAAATTCTTTTCAATTACTTTAAATTGTTAATGTGTAATGTATTAACATTATTCCATATTCTACTTTTGAGACTAAACTTACTGAATAATTTTTTTCAGTAATAAATATATTTTTTAACATTATTGAAAAGAACAAAGAAAGGCATTGCAAATTATATTTCTATGACAAAAATTATTATTATTATATATATATATAGTAATTCTTTCCATCAATATACTAATAGAATAAAAATAATCAAAATTGCTAACATTAAAATAAATCAACTATAAATAATCCCAACTTATAACTTTTAATATTCTTCACCTAAATTAAAGTATCATTTATGGTTGTAGCATATTACACAATACAATAATCCTTTTAAGTAGAGGAATATATGTTCAATGAAGTATTTAAGACAGCATTTAGAAAAATAATTTTTCACTGCTTATGAAGAAATACTCTCCAAACTTTTGGCTTTAAAACTAGCTGCATGGCCTGGCATTGCACAGGCTTTCTCTACTTTTATAAATTTTCCCCTTCCTTCACAAAATCAGCACTTCTAATACTTTTTTTTTAAAATGACTTCCACCCCACCCCTTCCACCGCTTAGCCCGGTGTTGCTCAGGCTTTCTCTTTTCCTCATGACATCAGCATCTCTGTGTGTGTGTTTGTACATGAACAATGTGAGTGATTTCTAAAATTATGTCAAAAAATTTTCCTTTTTCGAAATTTGTTCCATTCCACTTATTTTTGATTTAAGACAGGTTTCTTTCCCTCTCTATAGCCCAAACATGTTTTTTTTAATGTAAAATTATTGTTCTATCTTCCCCTCCTTCTCACAGATAAGATATAGCTTCAAATTTTGATGTATGACTTGGTGCTAAGAGTAAAACAAAAAATGTTCATCATTTTTTAATAATAGTTTCTAAGAATCTAAAATAATAAAATAGATTTCAGATTTTCATGAATCAATCAATCATTACATATAGTTAGCTTAAAAATGTCTCTAAAATGTATTTTGATCCAAAATAATAGAAATAATCCTTTAAAAAAAACATGTATATATAAAGAGTGTTTTTTTTCCAGGTATAGAAGTTTAAAAGTTGGCATTACTTTCCAAGATGGCGACCGATTTAACAGCTGTCAAGTGATTTATTCTCAGTTTGGTTTGGCAATTCATCAAAACGATCATCAAGCAAGGCGTAGATTCGTCGAATGGGCCCAAAACGAGATGGACGTTGTTCCCGATTTTCATAAGCGAATTTTGTTTAGCAATGAAGCACACTTCTGGTTGAATGGCTACGTCAACAAACAAAACTGCCGCATTTGGAGTGAAGCTAATCCACAAGTGTATGTCGAAACACCGTTACATCCAGAAAAACTGACTGTTTGGTGCGCTTTATGGGCAGGTGGAATCCTTCTTCAAAAACGATGAAGGCCACAACGTTACAGTCAATGGTGATCGGTATAGAGCCATGATTACTAACTTTTTCATTCCTGAATTGAACAATCATGATGTCCAGGAGCTGTGGTTCCAATAAGACGGCACAACATGTCACACAGCTCGTGCCACAATCGATTTATTGAAAGACACGTTTGGTGACCACTTAATTTCATGTTTTGGACCTGTGAATTGGCCTCCAAGATCTTGTGATTTAACACCACTAGACTATTTCCTGTGGGGCTATGTAAAGTCATTGGTCTATGTGGATAAGCCACAAACGCTTGACCATTTGGAAGACAACATTGGCCGTGTTATTGCCGATATATGGCCACACATGTTGGAAAAAGTCATCGAAAATTGGACGTCCAGATTGGACTACATCCGAGCCAGCCGTGGCAGTCATATGCCAGCAATCATATTTAAAATGTAATGCCACAAGATTATCTTTTGAATAAAAAAAAATTCATGTCAATCGAATAATACATCGTTGTTTTATTGCAATTTAAAGTTCTATACCTCTAAAAAAACACCCTTTATGTATATATTTATTAAAATCAAATTTCTATAAGTAATAAATAAAAGAAAAATTTACAGATAGCTATTAAAATTTTCCTTTTTTTCGGAACATTTGAATGTTTGATTAAACATATAAATATATATAAGTTAGAAAAAAAACAGTATGGGAGAAAGCCTATATATATGCACTGAAAAAAAAACAATCTGATAAAAACATTTTGATATTTTATTTTAATTTTAACCTTCAAAAATTGTAACAAAAATAATGCTTAAATATTTCTTGCAAAAAGGGAAAAAAACGAAAAACACAATTTTTTTTTAAAAAAATCCGTCAATCTTTGTGCAGATTAAAAATTACGGTTTTTGAAAAAAAAATTGTGTTTTTCGTTTTTTTCCCTTTTTGCGAGAAATATTTAAGCATTATTTTTGTTACATTTTTTGTTTAAAAATGACCGTTGTTTGCAATCGACATATGAAGTTTCAAGGCATTAACTTAAAAATGAAGCCTGAATATACATAAAGACATTTTAAATATGAATAAATTGAAGTCTGACTGCAGTGGAAAAACAGAATGTCATACACACAAGGTAGTTTATCTTGGATTTTCTACTGTGATAATGAGTTAATTCCAGAAAACTGTTCATTTTGATATAGTCCTGATACAATGAAATGCAGAATAATTCCGATAGTCACAGGCTCTTGTCTAATTGTTATTTATTATTATGTTAAATTATCAGTTGTTTATAAAAATGTTTAGTTTTGGATAACAATTTGACTTCTAATTTTTGTCTGCTGAACAGCACAATTTGAATTCCTATTATTTAATTTTGTTAGAGTGGGGCTTTTTTTGTTAGTTATTTCTCAGAAGTATGACCAAGAAGTATAATTCATATTTTCTTTAATTAAGGAGCATATGGGAGAAATACACCATATAGTGCTACATGACTAAAGGTTTGGTTTTAAATATTGCTGAATGTTTGGTTATGAAGAAGGATTTGATTAATGAATTTTTTGTAGAACATCGCAAGGGAAGAATGGAAGCGCATCACATTGCAAAGTACGTAAGAAAGAATAATTTATTTGATAGAAACTAATTATGATGCTGATTTAAATAGCAAATATGTGGAATCACAAAGGGATAACCAAGACTGCATTTCTTTTGGAACTGTTTTGAATTTAAGTGTTACAAAGGTGAAAATAATTGCGTCATGCAAGATGTAGACATAATTAAAATGATTACAACCTTTCATTTTGCATCTGTGTTTTAACACTTTTAAAAAGGTTGTCCTTTTTTAGAAAAATTAGAATCCTTTTATGCATGGTAGAATTTTTCTTTAATAACATTAAAACATTTTCAATTTGTCAAAATCTTATAATTCTCTTTTAAAAGTGGAAAATGTGTGTTAGATTGTGTAAAGTTTTGACATATTGTTCATTCAAGATAACTATCAATACATATTAATAACTTGATGACCAATTTAGAGGCAGTAAAAAAAATTTACTAATTTTGCTAATGGACATACTACACTTTAAAACATATGGAAATTTCAAGTAGATTCATAAAGGTACATTTAATGACCTCCAAAAAATATGGTAAGCCATTTTAAAAGTAATAAATTGTGTATTAAATTTAAATACTTTATAAATTTAGTTTCAATTTGAACTGTGAAAATTCAAAAGATACACAATGTTTCATTTTTTTCAAGTATTTAAAGTACCTCAAAATCTATATTATAAACAGCCAAACAAAATAATCATAAAAATCAAGGAAATTATACACACTGATCCATAATTTTAATTAATGTTTAATCGATATCATATTAGCACCTAAATTATTAAATGTATGATAGGTTAGAGTGGTACTTTGCATAGTTGGATTGTTGTATTGGCCACTTATCCACCAAGTTTTTTCTCACGAAATTGATAAACGGTCAAAATCGGCAAATCGTTTCTAATCCAAAACACAACATGCAAGAATGAGCCAAATTGGCTATTTTTAAAAATTTAGTGGGCCAGTGGCTGATTCGACTATTTCGCCTAATTTTGTATGGATCTGCAACAAAAATCTGGAGTTTTTTTCCACACATTTCTTGGATAAACCAATAAAATCTAATAATTAAACAATACAAAATCTAATGTTATTATATTACTCAGTATTCATGCTAGATATGTTTAGAGTGGTTCGAAATTTAGATTTAAAAAAGCCAAACATATTAATGCTGCGCAATCCCCACTTGAAAATCGTACACTAACAAATCAATTTGATATGATATTGTGTAAGTATAACTATTAGAGAAAACAAGAATAAGCTCAAAGTTAAAAATTAAATTAATGCATAATATATTGATAATAAACCAGAAATGGATGCAAAAAAATAAATCACGAAAATGCACAGTATGCATACTAATAAAAAGTAGAGTTTAGAGAGAATAATTATTACACATATATTTCTTAAAAATATTAAAACATAGTAGTAATAATTTAAATATAAAAAAGTAATCTTTATTTTTCTTTGTTTTAACTTCACAAAGCATTTTTTAAAATACTATTAAAACTTTGAAATATTTACTGCAAAATAGCTAAAGTGAAATACTGAGAAAATATATCAATCAACAACAAGATTTCATTAGTATAATCTTGCAGAAATTTTTTCCAACTTTATTTTCATATGAATTTAACAAGTAACAATAAGTATTGCACAATATTTTGCTTAGTTTTCTTTGACATTAATACACTACAGAATAAGTAAGAAATAAAAGTAAATCTGAAAATTACCTATTTCGAAATTTAATAAACATTAAGGTTAATATAAAAAGTATATACTTCCTAATTTTGTTACGATTGAGGAATTCCGACATTTTGTCACCATTTCTCTCAAATGAGCACATAATCGAAAACAGCATATCTGCATTAAGAAACAAATAAGATGTACATAACAAAAAATTGAAATAAACCAGATTTTCAGAAAATTAGCGTAAAACTCTGACGAATTACAAAAAGAAAATTCAGGAAAATTCCCCAGGATATTTCAAAAGCAGTTGCGAAATGAAGTTGAAATGTCTAAGCAATACTAACATTTTACACTCCTCCCTTAAAACTCCGAAAATATCAATGTACAAATAATTAATCTGCAAAAAATGAAAATATTTGAAAAATTGCTAATCTATGAATCATCAAAGTCTAAGATTCCTTAAGGAACAATGAAGCAATGCAACTAAAACACAAAAGATAGAAACCAGGAAGAGGGAAAAGAAGTCTAAAGCTTTTGTATACCGATTTGTTTATTTTAAATTTTTAAAAGGTAATGTTTTTAAAACATGAAAAAAATCCCTAACCTTCAATTGACAATAGGTTATTCTTGTGGTGCATTTTACTAAAGTGTCTCAAGATTTTTGGCCAAAGCACAAAATTTCATGAAAAGAAAACAAACAAAAAAATCAATGTCGACTTTTACTGCAGACGACTCGTCTACATCACCAGCTTACCTTTAGATTTGATTGACATATTTGGATATTAGCATTCTTCTCTAGCATATACTTTCCTAGAGTTCTATGCAACACGTAATAGTGCATAGCAATGTTGTCAATAGAACTAAAGGAACAAGCACCCGTCAGTGGAGAGTAAACGATAAACAAAAAAATATTTTTATGACATGAAGGAAAACATACACATATAAGATGGCGTCGATTTTTCGGAAGTCACGTGATTTGTTCGAAATGCAGTTGCCATTAATGCAAGAAAATAAAATCGATTCTGTTGCGTCAACTTTTCATTGTCTTATGTTAAAGATGTGACCCCAAACAAAATTTAACAATCACTTAAAGTGTAATTATTCAAAAAAAAAAAAAAAACCTCGTACATATTAAAATTTAAATCAACATGCTAAGTTGGAATAAAACAGAACAAATCATGAAATGCTTCTTTATCCAGATGTTTGTACATTTCATGTTCCAAGAAACTTTCTCAGTTTCGGTTTTGCTTTAATTTTTTTTTTAATCAATTCATAAAAAATGACAAATTTTAATTCCTCCCCTTTTTTTTGAAAAAGCTTACTGAAACCTTATGTATTAAACTTGTGATGTTGCAAGAGATTTCTTTCAATAAATAGATTTCAGAGAATCCTTTTTAGTTTTGCATCGTTAATGTTATTGTGCTGAATTCCTGCTGTATAAGT